>CAXKVY010018586.1:0-137500 GCA_964058915.1 Tetropium fuscum
GTACTCCAGCTTGAGGTCAGAATGTTCTTCTCCATATTTAACAGTGAAGTGACAGTCAGTGATGTAGGAACGAAGGATGTATGGCTCATTTGTCGTGATAAGTATTTTTCCAGCTTGTATTCCAGGTCCCGATGCAACACTCGGTCGATTGGTTGGCTCTTATGATGTTCTATTTTCAGAAGGGTTGTCAGGTTTGGGACTACTATCACTTCAGCAATCTCCCACTGGATTATAAGCACGTATCGGAGTCGTAGTGCTGCATTGAAGAGACGCGTCAGTTTTGTGATACCTTTACTGGGCAAATCCATAAGTATTTGTGCAAATATTAGATCATAATCTGGAGCTTTATTTATACTGAGATTGTTTCTAATAATGTTGGTGATCTCAGCAGGTGTTATTGGCTTAATTATCGTACCATCTATGTTAGTAATTTGTGGTGTCTATTATATGCCAGTGGGCTCTGAAAAGTATTTGTGATCAGCAAATAATTCTGCCTTTTCTTCATTTCGTAGAGCGCAGTTACCATCATCTCTTCGAATGAAGGGTCATGAATCTTTGGCCTATTCAAGAATTTAGTTGCCTTTCATAGGGAGCAGTAATTTCATTTTTGAGCTATTCGCATAGATAATACTCGTTTGTTCCCATTTTTTTCGAGCTTTCATTTTTCTGGTCACCAAGTCCCAAATTTCTTTGATATATTTCAAACCTGGTGTTTTTGGTTTCAGTGTGGGGGTGTTGTTCCACGCAAATTGCTGCAAGTCAACCATAAGCTTTTCAACTTCATGGTCAAACTGTTATTTTTTTTAAGGGTACGCTTAGCTCAATTATCTGCTCAAGTTCTTCTCGAAATCGGTCCAAATCAGTTTTCGCGTTAGTGAAATATGCGGGTTGCTGTATGGTGATTACGAGTTCTCTCAACGAGAGTAGAATTGCAGTATGATCAGATTATGCTAGGTCAATACGTTATTCAATGTTGATATAAGTGGATGCAATATTGCCTAACAAAAAGTCGACTAAGCTTGGACTAAGTTTTTCTTTGTCTGTAGGCCAAGTACATTGGTTTGCCGCTTGATTGGAATTGACAAGACATTGCCTTTGCAGCAGTGTATAGTTGTCTTCATTTAGGCGTTATATTAGCAGAACCCCAATAGGTGTGTTTGGCATTGAAGTCGCCTCCAATAATAAAGCGTTCTCCTAATGACCGAAAGAAGTGAAAAAGTTCTTCTTTTTGCGCTTTTCCTGCTGGGAAATATATTGCGGCAATTGTGATATCGTAGGATTTCATGTGGATTATCACTGTTGTCGCTTGGATTTCTTCAGTTTCATATTTGGCATCTTCGTAGTGATTTAAGTTTTCTTTGATTATTTTATCAGCGCTGTTCCGCCCTTTCCGGGAAGTTCCGCTCGATCAGTGTGATAAACCTTGTAACCTCTTATTTTGCAATAACTTGTTCTGGTCATGTGGGTCTCAGAGATTAAGGCTACATCGATTTTACCATTCCATAAGAACGCTTCTAGTTCAAGGGCTCGTTTTATTAGCCCATTGGCATTCCAGGTTACTATTCTGACCGTGTTAGCAACCATTTTTATTTTTGTTATTTAAACCCTTTTAACAGAGAAGACCATTTGGAGGCTTTTATTTGTTTCTTCTACCATTAATTTCGTTCATTTAAAATACCTTTATTAAAATAAATAATTTCATTCCCTACCTGATAACCCTTTTGTAGCCCATTATTTATAAATATAAATTAATTAATTGCATTTTTCTACATTCTCATTATTATTGTTAAAATATAAATTAAGTATTTGACGTAAAAAAGGACCAACTTAAACTATGCCAAAATGACAACAAATATGAGTCGTCATATATTACACAAACGTGTCTTTATTTTAATTTAATTAGATAAATCACCCCTACTTTGACGTAGACACAAGCGTCCTACTTATTCAACATAATGAACGTAATCAAACTATCCACCCTTAGGAAAAAGCGTTCTTTCTCGGCTTATTTAATGTCCGCCCGTAAATATGTTCGTTAACATTATATGATTATGTGATGCTCATAATGCCAACCTCATTAATTTTAGGTAAATATCATTTTGCACGCTCAACGTTATGTGTTGTAAAATATATATATTGTATGTATATATTGTATATATTATATATATTGTATATATTCTATATATTGTATATATTGTATTTTTTGTATATATTGTATATATTGTATATAACATTTATGCGATTTACATGCTTTTTTGGCATTTCAAAATGATTAGTGAGTTTTTCTGAAACTGTGTTATAGTAACACATTTTGTTCGAAGATCTTCAATGCATCTTATATATTACAGTCGAGATTACAGTTGTATCAACATTATGTACCATTGCAATTATTGTGGGGTACATTTGTAACGTAATGGCGTTTTTGTTCTCCCCCAAGGTCTGGTTTCGTTACAACTGTCGTCGGTCGCGTTTTTCAGCTGCCGATGGCGGCGGCATATGTAAAGGCCTGTTTCTTTGCGACCGTTGCGTCGTCGGCCGCGTTCGTCGAATACCGATGAATGCGCGATACTGCTCTTATGGGTTTATGAAGAGGTGGGTTGGTTGAAAGGCGTCAACTAATAGTAACTTACAATTGCGTGTCTGCTGATGGAGCAGTAGAGTGTGTTCGTCGGCCGCTGACAACACGTGAATTTTGTTTACCAAACGTCCAACTGCAGTATCTAAATGATGGCTCCTGCACGTACAAACAGTGATGATTATTTACAATTATTGATTATGATTACTTAAAGCATTGAAGTATTCTTCCTCAGTCTCAGTCTCTTCAAAATAGCACTAGATTTTCTCCTGGTTTCGTTTACTATCAAATACAATCGTACACCATCGTCTTCTTCTAATAAAATAAATGCAGTTGCAAGATGGCAAAGGTGGTGGTACACCGCATTCAATGAAACCACTCACACGCCGCTTACATCTGCCGCTGCCATTAGCAAGTGACAGACGCGACCGATGATGATCGTAACAGAACCAGGCCTTATTAGGAGACGAAACAGACGATGATGTACAAATTAAAAAAAATCCCAACCTTTAACAACTTAAATTGTTTTTATGAGTACTGAAAATAGTAAGCAGGATTCGCTTTCTTGTTTTATTAATCTAGACTACCTGAAATGTTAACAACTCAATAAAGAATAAATATATATTCTTTTTGTGATATAAGATATTTGTTGATTACAAAGAAAGGAAATAAACACAATTAAATAAATTAGAGTATATAGAAAAAGTATATAAAAAGCAAACTAAGTAATGTAATACAAAGAAATTAAAATAAGATTAGGCATACATAATAACAGTAGTAAAGTAATTGAAAAAGTAGGCTACTAAAATTGGAAAATGATACCCTACTGCGCACTCAAAGTACTCGAAAAAACCTACTGTTCATCCAAAGTACTCGAAAAACCCATGCAAAGTGTTCGTAATAATCTACTGCATACTCAAAGTACTCGTAAAAACCAACTGCGCATCCAAAGTACCCGAAAAACCTACGCGTATACTGGGAAAACCCTTCTGCGCTTCTATTATTCCCAAAGAGTTCCACTGAGCTTCCTTAAATTTCGGGAATACCTACTGCGCATCCAAAGTACTAAAAGAAACTTCTGCACATCTAAAGTAGTGGAAAAATCGGTCAACGCTTCTACTATTCCCAGAGCTACTGCGCATCCCTAATGTTCGGGAATACCTATCGCGGATCCAAAGTACTCGGAAAACTTACTGCGTATCCAAAGTACTTATAAAAACCTACTGCGAATCCAAATTACTTGAAAAACCTACTGCGCATCCAAAGTACTCGGAAAACTTAGTAATAGAAAACATAAGAAGCCTGGTTTGCTAAAGTAAAACAAGAATATCAATATAGGTATACTCAATATACTAAAGTGGGAGAATAAATAAACCTTCAATATATAGGGTAAAGTATTGAGAATAGTAGGTAGAGGTCGTGTGGGAGTAAATCAGTCTGGTTGGGGGACGCTCTATTCCCATATAATTTATCTTACATATTATTCAGTCACACTTTGCCATATTGAATATACTTTTATCACTCATCTTGTTACCAGCGGCGGCTTGTGACATTATTGTTATGGGGGGGGGGCGTTTTTGGATATCATTTTATTGTGCTGGCAAATATTTTCTGCATATGCACTACATAAACTAATAGCGGTATTAGTTGTGCCCAGTACCTGAAAGCTTAAAATATTATTCTTATGACTGGCCGAGTTATCGTTTTTTTTTATCTTTTCGCCGAGATGTTTCAAATCACATACGCCTTCTTTTGTTCACTTATCATCGCCACCGAACAGGAAACAAACAACACAAAAAAACGAAATTGTCTCTTCCCATCCGCACAAGCATAACGTCTTTTGATACATACTTGCGCCAAACTTTTACGTAAACCCCCTTCGATTTTTATAACCGGATTGAACATGACTTTAATTCAATATGGGCACAAGGCGTTTGTTTTTTTTATATTTACCCTGTCATGTGTCTGTAATCACACACCCTCATTTTTTTTTGCTCAACTTTCAACTTAAAAACAATATTATAAAACAAGAGAACCGCGCGTACATGAACCGTTTGAGTGGTGTTAGTACGACTGTGGGTAGTGTGGGCTGAAACGAGCTACGCCCGCATTCTCGTTTAAAATCGCGTGATAAGAAGGGTGCCGTTTCCATGGCAACCGACTATTTGCTACAAGAAGCTTGGTTTAGCCTCGGCACTCGGCCGGCAGGTTTACAATTTAGGCAATACCAATAGGTATTGTTTTATTTAATTCAATTGAATTTGAGGAAAAATTATGAATAGGAAACAATAATTAATGGACCAATACACCAATTTTCAATAACTACGTTATCGGATAGTAGTCGATGAAATAAGTTTTTGGATTTTTTTGCGAATTTTTTTTCTCAGCCGTTTGTCCAAAAGAAATAAGAAATTTCCACTCTGACGTCATTAAACTCATTGGGATTAATTTAAATTGAATTACCTCAAACCTATATTATTCTTATTTCCCATTTATTTTCGTTTAATAGTAATAAGAAGGCTTAGATAAATGAAACAGATTATGTTTATTTCACGAAAATTATGTATTAATGACAATTTAATGCATGTAAAATTTCCAAGATTAATGACGTCATTGCCACAAGTTTATTTAAATTTTACCTAAACTACTTATTGAAAATTTCTATTTCAAAACTGGACAGGGTTGACACTACTTCAGCTATATACAGCGGAAGCTATAGGGACCGATGGCAGGCACAGATGTCTGTGGATGAAAAGTTAATCGGAGAGCTACTAAGTAGCTTTTATGACGACTTATCTGACCATCCAAAGGAAACGGGCTCAATGCAAATTCATCCTCCTCTGGCATCCGATATTAAATTCTTTTACCAAACATAATAGAGTGATCAACCAAAGATAATTAGAGCCCACGTGTTAAAGCCTACTGTTAGTAGTATTAATCTAATATCTACTATTAATACTCAGAGACGAACAATAAAACAGCCAATACCTTGCATTACATGTACCAAGATTACCAAGACATGAAAACGACGTAACAGAACATAGGTAAATGTTCTGTTACGGGTACGTCTAACAGGGTCTATTCCGAATATAAAAACAGAAATTCTTTCTCCGTGGCCTCAGGGACACCTACAAATCTCCCTTCAGTGGATTTTTTCTACTACCTGTCTGACATCAAAATATGTCTTACACAGGCAGCGCAAAGCGGACACCAAGAACGATCGTACTAGGCCTAGTGAGCCAAACTACAACTGTTTGACGCGTTATTAGTGGTAAATTAGAATACCGGAATATTATATTTCATTACCATTCCCATTACCATTTTTCCGACCATGGGAAGACATTAAAGCACGAGAAAATCCTTTCCGGGCATGTAATCCAATTTGACAACAAATAATTATGTTGTTTGTATAATGGTGACAATATTGCACTAAATTATCATGAACATTTGAACTAAAAATAAAAAAAATTGATTTTGGAAAATGGAAAATAAAAAGATTTTATTAAATCAACAGTAAACAAATAAATTAATTCAAACAAAATAAAAATATTCGAATATTAAATATTCGAATATAAAATAAAGAATGAAATTAACTATTAGGCGTTGCTATAGAAATTAATGTTTGCAATACAATTTTGGTTATTGGAAATGTTTAGTCCTTGTGTATTTTCTTTTTGCCGAATGTAAGGTTCCTTTCGGTCACTGAAATATATTAAAGGTTTTGCTAAAATAGGTGATTGATTTCCTACGTCTGAAACTCTTGATCTACTGCCTTCGTTAGGATGATTAACGAATTTAGCGGAAATATAAATTTTTCGGTTTAATGAATCATTCATATACCGTTCAGCTACAGCTGACAAACACTAACCTCCGTGTCGCTTTAGAGTTATCAAATCAGCATACCAGCCAAATACCATATCAATCGGATGTCATACTAATGACAAATAGCAGAATATTTAACATTCTGCTAATAACATTTACCATTACGATAAGCAATAAAAAATCTCTGGCTTATAATATCTTTGGGATGTAATGCCAGATATTTTGAAAATAATTTACAGGGTTGGAAGCAACAGCTTTCTTCAGATATGGCGAGGCTTCGTGATCTATGAGTATTTCCGTCTCGAACGGAAACCACCAAAAAACCCCTAATATCTTTAACACCATCAAATCTATGGTCAAGTCAAAATAGTCTCGCCTGCACGCTCCGAAAATATCTAACACAAGAATAACTTTTGTGACTATCTAACTATTTCATATTCAATCAAAATTGTATAACTCTATATAATCTATTGTAAAAAGGCCTTTGACGATTTGCAGAATTATTTAATATCTTCATTTTCTTTTATTGTAAGACGTCTCAATCATCAAATCCAAACCAAAATCTATCCCATATGTACTTGATTTCATGTATTTTCCATTTCTCGATAAATATACGGGCCGAACATCATCGACGACTAATTTTACGTTTCCTTTCATGCAGCACTCGAAATTCTTCATATTCCTTTCCGTATATTTCATTTGATTTTGCTGAAAATTGTAGGGAGCTGGTTTCCGCAGCTTTTCGTAATATATTTTCGGAAATATCGACCTCATCAAAATCCATTTTTTTCACAAAATTTTACAGAATTGGTTGACAATATATGTCAAGTCATGTCAAGGTATTCTAGGTAATGCATGTGCCTGTTAATAGTGACAGTTATGGCAAAAGCGCACTGGAAAGTTTTCCCATGCGCCCTCAACAATTAATTCTTCATCTACAATTTTTATTGGGCCAGTCGTCATGAATGCATAAAGGCCGTTATAAATCGTTAAAAAAGATTTTTCGTCCAAAACTGTTGGATCCGATTCAATATAAGCCTCTTTTACACATACTAATTTTTCCGCCTCGGCCGCCCACCGGGGGCGGGCGAGACACCCCCATTTTGGGGCAATATCGCTCGAAAATAATTGTTTCGCCAATATCTCGGTTCTGAATGGTTCTACGAAAAAAAAACCATAATTATCAAAATTGAAGATATCTAAAGTGTCTACCAGAAAGGTTACGACACATTTTTACATAGTATCAATATTTTTGAGATTATAGGCGGGCGAAATAAAGAGTTGTATCGCATTCGCTTTGTATATTTATAGTTTCCTTTTTCGCGCTTTCTACTTGCTATTATGCTTAATTTTCGTTTTTCAAGATTAGGTAAATACATTTTTAAGGGTCTATTGATTCAGTAAAACTGCGAGGTCTGCTTCACAATCGTCTTCATAATCTTTCCACCTCCAGCGTATTTATTGTAAATCAACCTCCTCGTATTTATAGTGTTCTAAGTTCTAACACAGCTAATACCCACCATATTTTCACTTTATTCGGCTTGATATAAGTCGTCTAAATACATTTCGCGATTTGTACACGATTGTACTTATCATCTAGAGCAAAATATTAGAACATCTTGATCTAGAATTTCTACAAGTACATAAGGATTTGCAGCATTTTGTACACCTGCAGCCTATTATTGTTTTCAATAGTTCTTGTGGAGCATCCTCGTTCTCGGTAGTAATAGGAAGCAAACCAATTTTTTTTGAAAAAAATTTCATGAAGATATTAAGAAATTATGCGATACAATGCTTTATTTCCAACGCGTAATGTGTCTGAACATTTTGCTAGAGAATTTACTTTTATTTAAATTTGATAATCATCTTTTTTTTTCATAGGACGGTTCAGAACAGAGATATTGGCAAAATAATGTTTGGGCGATATTGCCCCAAAGTTGGGGTCTTTACGAGGCGGGTGAGGGGGACAAATTCATATGTCTAAAAGAGACTTAAAATGAACCCGATCCAACAGTGAAATATTTTTACCGATTTAAAACGATCTTAATTTACTTGACGACTGGCCTACATCAGAAGTTCGTAATTATTCTTTGCTCTTATTATATGTTTGGGACATATCCCTCTATACATTTAGATCCTTCTCGCTTTACTTCTACGTTAAATTATGGACATAATTGCTTCTAATTGATTTGTAAATTCCAACAGCATTTTTAGTCATTTGGACAAAATAAAAATGATGAATTAATGCCGAATATAAGTAAAATTCTACCAAGCAAATTAAAATTACTCATATATTTCATATAGGAATTGGTTTACGACAGTTAAAAATATTTATTCCAGATACCTAAATACCGAATGCAACTAAAATTTTCTGGGATGAATAAAGATTCTGCCACTAGGTACCTACTCATTATTTTGATTGAATGTGAGTTTCTTAAGGTAAACTATGAAAGTAACTTACGATTGTGCCTTTAGTCCGAATTATGCCTTTAGTCGAATTTCACTGGCGTTAAAGCAATCCTCTGATATCATAAATTTCCTTTACATAAATGCATCCATATTAGGTAAATACTCACTATTATCTGCTTATACAAACTGATTGTCATGTCTGCACATTACACAATAAATACAGCTTAATGGCCACACTAACTAGCTACTCTTCTAAAAACTTTAAACTCACTTGTCAAAAAAAACTTGTCAGATAGAAATATTAGAAAGCAATACTTTGACGTCACACAAATCCTCGGCGTCAGTCGTGCAGGCTCGGCTCTTGGTCGAAGGTACGAATAAATTTCAATTTAAATAATAAATTATAAATAATTGTGTACTTATTGGAATTGGTACATTTTCCCTTGTCTCAGAGGAGGTAGTTTTGATTTTTTTATGTTATATGTAATGTAGTGGTAATGACAAATCTAAGTTTTCAACCTCGAAAGCCTTCCACATCATTGTTAAAAACTTTAAAAGCCATAAAATTTTGGAACTTTTTTCAGTTTTTGTTAACTTTTACCAGCAAGGACCTGTGTTACGGCAAAAGTCACTATGTACACTTTTTAAGAAGAGTAAATTTGAAACAAAATGAAAACAATTTGGTCTCGCTAGCCCAAATAGTTTCTAAGATATAGATAAAATTTTAAATGCAGATAAGAAAAAAAGATTTTTTTTTGGAGCTTACATAGACCAAATTGGTCTCGTTTGGTTGCAAATTTAGTGTACTTTAATAAAGTTTTTTATGCCTTTTACGGTAAAATGGGTCGGTCCTTAGTGGTCAACATAAATGGAAAAAAAAAACAAAAAAAATTCTATTTTTTTTCGGAAATTTTGCAAATCCTTGAACAACTAGAAACTATTTGGTCTATTGAGACCGAATTTTCTTCATTTTTTTGAAAATATAGTCTATTGAAAAAGTGTACATAGTGACTTTTGATGTAACACAGTACTATATAGCATTATTGGCGAACACTGTATAATATATGTACAATAATAATACAGTTGTGTAAAATACAAATAACCCACATACAGAAATACTTCTAGGCCATATTTCTAGGCCATATTTGACGCCATATTTCAAGAGTTTGATAATACATTACGCGCACTATATCATACTGTGAAATGAAATCTATAAACCATTTGAGGGCCAGCCAGAAAGATTATAAAGTTTTTATAACGAATTCGCTTGGTGGAAATCACCCCCAGATGCCCTATATAAGCAGAAATCTCAATTTTCATGCATCACATTTTCTTCTTAAACTTTCTCTGCGCTATTCAGCCTAAACATACTTTTATGAACTTCAAAATTCCCCTGTCAGTTATGATATGTTGACTTTCAAATAAAATGGTCCGTGATTTCATTCAAAATTTAAAATTGTTATAACTTACAGGTACTATTAAAATGCTACACAAATTCTATTTGAAACGTATATATATATATATATATATATATATATATATATATATATATATATATATATATATATATATATATATATATATATATATATATATATATAGATATATATATATATATATATATATATATATATATATATATATATATATATATATATATATATATATATATATATATATATATATATATATAACATATTGTTATTTTAGAATGAATAACAATCAAACACAGTTTTATATTATCGTCCGTCTTTAGGTCGGTGCTAAGAATGCGCTAATTTAAGTTAGGGGGATTAACACAATTTTCTCCAACAGAACAGGCACATACTTTAGAAGTTTCGGAAATTAGTTTGGAGGAAGCATATCAAATATAAAACTACGTGTGACCCGGAGTTGGGTACAGTGAAAATAATAAAATGTATTGACGACTTTGGTATAGTTACTAATATGGAAATCGGTTTTTTAAAACGTTTAATTTAATATTTTAAAAGTCATCCTTGATGCATGTTTTATGGCCGTAATCTAATAAATAATTCTTTCTCTGATATTGTCGCCTTGGATTATGGTTTTTCTGTCGAGAAGCTTATCGCTTCGACTTAGATGGAAGCTGTATATGTTATATACAAAATTAAAAAAACATTAATATTATATTATATTAGTATTAGTATTAGTATATTTTAATATACTAGTTAACTACTACTTACTAGTTAAAATATTAAACATTAATATTAGTATTATTAGGATTTTCAGCTAAGTAACAAAAAGTACTGAGAATAGTATATAAATAAAAAGAAACAAAATATTAAAGAAAAAGAATTCTTATAGAAAGAATATTCTTTTTTCGTTATCAAATAGTACATTTCATCGCATTAGTGTAAGGTATTGTTTTACATAAATATGTCAGTTATTTTAAGGGACAAGGTTTGTATCCGTATCGGATAGAAACAACACTACACAGTGTGTAAAAATAACCAATACGTTTCCAGTCTATCATTTCCGTCTAACATTTTACTCTTCCTCTAAGTATTTATATTTTCTCTCTGTCTAAGAACTGTCATTATGTATCTGTGATTATTTAAACTGTCATTATGTATGTTATGTTTCTATTTTATAATACAATTTGTGATCAAAAGGGTCCCTAGCATAGTTGGGGTAGCTTTAATTTCTTTAATGTTTTTTTGTTTTTTGGGTTTCTAAATCCGAGTCCGGTTTGCTAACAAAATTTCGTAACGCAACAAAGATTACAAAATCTCCTTTTTTTGCGGTTTTTTGCTCATAACTCGAAAACTCTCAACTTTTCATAAATAACCTCTCTATTAAAAATGAAAGCGCATAATATTTCCTACAAATGTCACTATTTAGTTTTTTTTGACCAACCGTTCAGACTTAAGCGCTTATTGAAAATTGGCGTATTTTGGATGCCTGCGCAATTGCTGTGATACCACTTCTACTTTGTATAATCAGGGGAAAATTCTAAAGTCCTGCGGAAGAACAATCACTTGCAACCAGTCATTGGTGATTTCAAATTATAATAAACATAAAAAGGCTGCCGTCGCAATTGTGGATGCAGGAAGACAGGCCTCCATTGCTCCCCTATCTGCCCATTGTGCGAAAGCCTTAATATATGATCACAACTTGTTGTTTTCTCATCGCCTCTTCCATTTGCAAAATTTGTAAAATTTCGGAGTGTTAAATAACTTGAACATATTGAAAATTACCTGTACTTTTACATATACGATCTAAATAAGGTATACGCAGAGTACTAAGAGGAATTCACTAATTGACTGCCTTTAATAATAAATTAGTGTTTTGAAATGGAAAAAGTGGAGACAGCCGAAATACGTCAATTCTCAACTAGCGCTTGGGTCGGAACATATTTGTAGGAAATTTTATGTAATATCGTTATTATTAGAAAGGTTTTTTACCAAATGTTGATAGTTTCCGAGTTATAAGCAAAAACATGCCAATATTTTGTGAGTAAAAAAGTTTTTTTTTTCTAATTTTGACATTTAAAGTGACACTTTTCAAAACCCTTTGGTGTTAGGAAACGTATTACTTTTCACAACCAGTTACGAAAAATAAAATTGTACGGTAAAACTGGTTTTGCAAAGTTCATTTCATAGTAGGTTATTAAGACAATTATGAAACTGACAAGCTATGAAAGTGACGAGCTGTCACTCCGTTATAACCTACTGGATTATTTTTAAATGTATAAAATTCAGTTTTCTTCTCATAAAATATAAAATTGGTAAAAATTTGAAAAAAATCTTGTGGGAAACACGTTGGGAAGCACTACTTTGTATAATTCGCACCTTTTGCCGAACACGCTAGCGCTCGTTCCGCAGAAATCTGCTCGTTACATAGAATGGTACTTTTCCCAACTGGTTATATAAATAGCTATTTTCTATTTTTGTCATGTAAAGTGACACTTTTCAAAATCCTTTGACGTTAGTAAACGTTACTTTTCACAACCAGTTATGAAAAATAAAATATTACGCAACTGGTTGGTTACGCAAAGTTCATTTCATAGTAGGTTATTTAGATCTGATACCTAAGCTATGAAAGTGACAAGCTGTCACACCGATACAACCTACTGAATTGATTTTAAACGTATAAAATTTAGAGTTTTCTTCTCATAAAATATAAAATTGATGAAAATTAGAAAAAACTTGTATGAAACACGTTGGGAAACACTATTTTGGGTTACTCACATCCTTTCGCATAGCAGAAATCTGCTCGTTACACAAAATAGTACTTTTCAAACTGGTTAAATAAATAGCTATTTTCTACAATCGCCTCAATAGTAGGCTTTTGCGCTTTCAATTCTCAACGCAAAGTACGCCATTTCCGATAATGACATAATTGTCATCCATTGCCGCTTTAAAGTGGCAATAGTGTCAATTCCCGCTCGCTTCTATATTATAAAGTCCTTAGCAGGTCAAAAATGACACATGAGAAATGTAGGTAACAAAAAAACTTATAAAAATCGGTTCATATATAAACATATTATGTCAAATACATACAAGAACACACTATATTAAGCGATTGTAGAAAAATGTTGTATGTATTACGAGCACAAACTGTCATGGCCGCTCTTGAAAGAATTTTCGCAAGCGACAATGCAGTACTTTGCGCTCTTAACACACAAATAACTATTCTTTCACCTTTTTCTGATTTTTTTTCAATGTTGCGTCACGAAATTTTATTAGCAGATGTGCTTTGGGGCGCTGAATCCGCATCCCAAAAACATATAGAATGAAATCAAAATTACTCTAAAACTTTCCTCGTAAAAACACAATTTGACTGGATTATTGGCATTTTAATCCATCTTCTAGATGGATAACGCTATTATATTATGGAAACAGATAATCATATTTTAACATCTAGATAACGCTATTATATTATGGAAATATTTTCATTTCTAGAAATAACTAACATTCCAAAAAAATTTAAAATATCTATTTTTTATTGAGGCTGCTCTATACCAGCTGATCAAATATGAACTATATTCTTAGTTACATATTTTTGATTTATAAATATTCTAGTGAACGCATGGGGGTAGCACCTATAGGCGTGTTGAACCAAATATCAGCATTTCGAATTGACGAAAAATGACAAATTATTTTGAAAAAAAATATGTGAAAGTATTTTTAATTTTTGTATCAGACAGGATGGAAAGTTGATAATGTTGATATGGAACAAATAGAATATATTTTACAAACCATTATGTAAAATATATTCTATTTGTTTTACACAAAAGTGAATTGCAACTATGTAAACTTTAATTCTACAGCTACTTGCCAAAAATACACGCATTAAGACAAGTATTATTGAGCACAAAATTGAAACTGACTGAATGTATTCATTTCAATATGGCCGTCAATACTATAAAACACTCTTAGTTTAGTTGATGCTAATGCCTCAAGTCGACTCAGATTTTCATACTTGACTAGCATGACGTATGACTAGCAACTACATGTAGCTTTACGATTTGACAGATTGTTCTCTTATTTAGGATAAGGTCGAACGGGAAACTTTGGATGATGGCTGACGTGAATTCTCACGCATGCTCGACATTTCAGACATCACTTACCTTGGGTTTCTTACCATCCTCTAGTCTGCTGGGCTTTAGATTGGCGTACCGGCGCCGTGCGCAACGCGAACCAAGAAGCACAAATAACCACGTACACTACACATAGTTGATAACACTATATTTCATTTGAAAATGAAAGAGAGTAACAATTGTATTGGATAATGAAATTTACCACTTCAGACAGCTTCAGCGAACAGCAGATATAACTAACTGAATGATTATCAGAAAAAAAAGCTTCCCAGACAACTATTGTGAAAAAATTACTTTTAGTGATCGTCTATATTACCTAATAGATGCTACAGAAATATGTTATAGATGAAATGACAAAGAATCGTCAAATAACTGTAATAAATTATATGAACAACATCTTATCTGGCTCCAATAACAAGTGTATTAACTGCAAAATTAACAATAACGGCATGAGCGACTCCTTAGGAACGTATAATAAATCCCGCAACTCAAAGAAAACTAAAAAAACAATTAGGATTTCTATAAAGATTACTTGGGGATGGTCTCCTGAATGTTTCTCCGTTTCGATGTAAGTAATTCTTCCTGTAAGTTGCTGAAATTGTCTCCGTCGGCGTCGGGATGTGACTATAATATCTCAAATCATATATTTAACCTAGGATATGACACCAGACTATGTAGGTACCTTAGGTGAGGTTGGAGAATTACTAATGCAATTTATAAAATCTCACTTTACTAACGCTGAGCTTCTAGAGCTAAAAAATAACACATTCATTAAAAAAAGTTAAACAGTACATTAAAAACAATGACATGTCTGTTTATAAGTTTCCGTGTCTGGTCTCGTGTAATTGACCATTTTAGTGTTGAAAACACTTAGTATGTCTAGTTCGAGGAGTCCACCGTCACGAAATCGTAAGATTCGAGCGACAAGCTGCGCGGTCTTACTACGTCCCAGTACTTGTGGCAACTGATTCGTTTAGAGAGGTAAATTTACCATGTCTCCTATGTCAAGGTTCATATTTTCCATAAATATTTGTTCTCTTTTATTGTATAAATAAGTTGCATTTATTACGTTACACTTTTAAAAGTTGTGGTAACATGTTGTGGTAACATGTTTATACAGTGTGGTCCAGTTTATAATACATTAATTTTAGGAGGTGATAGACAATCGAAAATGAAGGCGACTTTTCCCAGAAAATTTATTTCCAATGGGACTAATAACGGAGATACAGCCCTTCAAAGTTGGGAAAAAATAATCGTAAATAAAGACCATATCATTTACAACCAGTGCAAAATTTACTTCCTGCTGATGAAAATCGTCGTCTTACCTTCTGCAACTGGATACTGAATTCTGTTCAAGAAAGTCCACAGTTCCTACATAAGATTTTATGGACTGATGAGTCCTGTTTCACAAGAACGGGAGTATTCAATCACCATAATTCTCACATTTGGGCTCAAGAAAACCCTAGAGGTATTCGAATTAGGTCCTTCCAACACGAATTTAGTGTTAACGTGTGGCTTGGGCTAATCAACGGTTATATTTGTGGTCCATTTTTCTTACCACCTCGACTGAACTCTGTGCTTTTCCTTGACTTTTTAACAAATAACTTGTACGACCTGTTTGATGATATACCCGTCCAAGTACGCCATAATAGTTAGTTCCAAATGGATGGTGCTCTAGCGCATTCTGGACGACAGGTGAGAGACTGGATGAATGAAAATTATCCGGAAAGATGGATAGGGCGTATCACGAATAACGATTCATCTGAAGTAGGAAGAGGGCCAGTGGCTTGGCCAGCAAGGTCACCTGATATAACCCCATTAGATTTTTATGCATGGGGCTATTTAAAGGATGTTGTATACGCAACAACAATTGACACAAGGGAAGAGTTGATTGAACGAATTCAACAAGCATGCCACCAATTAAGTCAAAATCGACATCAAATATTGGCAGCAATCAATTCAATTACCAAAAGATGTCAAAAATGTATTGAGGCAGGAGGATTGCACTTTGAAAATATATTGTAAATAATTATTGTTATTAATAGGTTATTGTATTATTATGGTTATTAAAAAACCTTTCGTTGTATTCTTTGAAAACTGTTGGTTCAGTAAAATGTTATAAATTGTGATACAAACGTAATAAAGTTAATCTAATCAGAATTCTACAGCAATAACTATTTTTTATTTTTTTTCTAAATTTAAAAATATTATTTATTTCCAAAACTAATTTGGGGAGTAAGGAGTTAAAGGGAAGCCATCTTCCATCTCCCATTATCTACTCTGGACATTTTTTAATCAAATGCGTCCCAGCAAATTTCGAAAGACATGGTTTACTATAGGAAATGGTTTAAATGTATTAAAAAATCCGAAGTATTGCACCTTAAAAAGGTGCTAGCTTCATTTCAAATCAAATTCAACCTGCCGAAAGTTTTAAAACTTAAGAACATGACTTCAACGTCATGTTTTCAAATTTTCACAAATATCTCAAAAACAAAGCCTCTAATCGAAAATTTGCAAGTATAACGTTTTTTCCTAAATTAAATCTGGAATCCAAAAATGTGAGCAATTTAAAAAAATAACCAGTGATGTAAAAAATAGGTGGGGAAAAAAGATGGCACCTCCCATTATCTACGCTCCTGAAAAATTTTGACGGAACGCGTTATTACCATTCGATAGAGACTTATTTTAGTAATCTTTGTTTAAAATTTGCATAAAATCGGTTCAACTGTTCAAAAGTTATGCTAATAAAACCATTATTTTTTCCCAACTTTGAAGGGCTGTATCTCCGTTATTAGTCCCCTTGGAAATAAATTTTCTGGGGAAAGTCCCCTTCATTTTCGATTCTATCACCTCCTAAAATTAATGTATTATAAACTGGACCACCCTGTATATAGTATGTCCGCGGATGTAGTTTACAATAAGGTGCAATAGGTAAAAATTTTAAATTGTCGAGAAAATGTTATTATTTATAAAAAATTGTACTTGCCCAAAAATTAGTAATGATTTCGACAAAAATCATATTTTTTATACGGGGCGGTCATAATGACAAAATCTCAAAAAAAGTTTAGTTTTCGGGAAAACCCTATTATTTACAAAAGTTTTTGCTTGCCTAAAGTAATGTCGACAAAAATTATGTATATTATACGCTGTGGTAAAAAATTACAAAAAGAAAATGTTATTATTTATAAAAGTTTTTCCTTGCCCAAAAAATAGTAATGACGTCGACAAAAATTATATTTTTATACGGGGTTGTCACCGCCGACAAAAATCATATTTTTTATACGGGGTGGTCACAAATTACAAAATCTGAAAAATTTTTTTTGGGAAAACGCAATTATTTATAAAAGCTGTTGCTTACCTAAAGTAATGTCGACAAAAATTATCATTATTATACGGAGTGGTAAAAAATGACAAAATCTTAAAATTCGGTAAGAGTAAATTTTGTACTTTTTAATCACCACGTACGTATAAAAAAGTAATGATGATTTTGCCACAATTATATTTTTAAAAGGGGTGATCAACGATCACAAAGTTTACTCTTCGATAAAAATCATAATTTTTATACGGAGTGGTCACAAATTACAAAATCTCAAAAAATATTTAGTTTTCGAGAAAACGCTATTATGTATAAATCTCTACTCGCCTCGGTTTTGCTTTCCTAAAATAATGTCGACAAAAATTATGTTCATTTTACGGGGTGGTCAAAAATTACAAAATTACAAAATCTTAAAATTCGGTAATAGTAAAGTTTGTACTTTTTGATCACCACGTATAAAAAACTAATGATGATTTTGCCACAATTATGTTTTTACACGGGGTGATCAAAAATCACAAAGTTTCCTCTTACCAAATTTTAAGATTTTGTAATTCTTAACCACCCTGTATATACAACACAATTTTTGACAAAGCCATCACTATCTTTAGGCAAACAAAAACTTTAATCACAGCTGATATGAGTTTATTAGCTGAGTCGAAAGACAATTTTTACTGTTTTACTTATAAACAAAAACCTCAAATTCTCTTGCGAACAGTCCTCGTCTTCGCCTTGGGATTTTTTAGCATCTACAGTTCACCGAAATCTGTATTTGTATAAATTGCCGATTAGGAATATCAGACATCAACACTTGTAAAATCTCACTTGCTGGTGGACAATGCTGCTTAAACGCCGATCTCACTTCTATGAGATAGTCATAATCTTGTCAATATATGTGATCCACACGGCGGTATTCTGCTATCCACCAGTGTGGATTTCTGCCTGTTTGCGTAACTGGATAATGGTCACTTAGAGCATCCCTGCGTCAAATGGTTTTCAAAATTAAGACGAGCCAAATTCATCGCAACGGCATCAATGTTCTTAGTACACGGCAGGTACGATCAACTTACTAGTCGAAAACATATTTGTTATATGCACGGCTAAGGAATCGCAAACCTGACTGAATATCACATGCAAGATAACCCGTTTAAAACGACAAGACCTTCAGGGTCAAACGAACAAAAAATCGTAACACAACTGCGTTTTATTTTCATTCAATTCACTAGAGAAATATTACCAGTTGTGTCTGGTATTTTCAATATGCCTGCGATACTTGCTTAAGATGAAATATCTGTGAATTTTTAATATAATAAACCATTTAACCATACCAAATTATGTTCGTTTTTATATTATTTTACTTATATGCTGTTTGTTTTCAACACCCTCCGATGATTGCCAGGATTGCGAGATCTGTGAATTTTTTTATGGAACCTTTGGATTCTTTTGTTCTATCGGTGGCTATTATTTATTAAGATGTAGACAATACCCTTCCAAGGACAATATACTTTGTAGTTTAAAAAATTATCTTTCTCATATCTATATAAACGTACGTTGCCCATTTATCATATTTTTCAGAAAATTAAGATACCTTCATTGAGGGCCACTTTTAGGATCTGTTTAATTTCCACTAGAGGGACCATCCATCCCTCAATATTCTATATTATTATGATGTTTTTTTTTAGTTCCAGTCGGCGGGTAAAAAGGAACGCTTCTGGTTGGACTTAGGACTTCTAGTTGGCGATGAGCGTCAACATCAACAAGTCCTAAATAAACGTTATAGGAATCATTTTTTACAAGCTATTTATTATTGGTGTTATATCTCTTTCATAGTTTCTGGTCACGGATTTCAAATTGTTACACTATTCTCTCACCAACTGATTCAGATAACGCCGTTTACCCGCACATTATTTCTAGATAAATGGAATACGTTGCAAGATCAGGCGGTGATACGTTGTAGAATCCTTAGTACATATAACGAGAATTTCTATTGTTTGCACCATCAAAAAGGTCGTAAAGTCTTAAGTCGAGTTAGTGATTTGTTCTAAGAAATTAATTTCTGCTATAATAAAATATACTCCTGAAATTAATTAAATGTTGATTGTTATTATTATTCATGAATGTTGAAAAAAAAGTAATACAATATCTGCCTAAAAGCATAAACAGTAATGAAGAACCTGATACGTTTTTATTATAGCTTGTATTAATTTATTTTTTCAGTGGGTACTTAAACAAAATATTGAAAATTAAGTATGAATTTATCTGTAACATTAACGCTGTTGCTTCATTGGATGGCAGACCTTTAATGTATTCATCCTTTTTTAAATATTAAAAACTACTATTGTTAGGAGTACATAAATAAGAAAATAACAGCAAGAAAATTACATATTTGTTGCGTCGAATGTTCATATGAATAACCCATAAATTATGTTTTTTCGTATTTCATGGAAAATACATTGATAGTCTCTCGATACGGATCGAGAAGCATTAATAGGAATTTTAAGATTTTTAAAATCACCAGGAAACAATGCTATTACTTCGAAGGGATTTCTTGGAACAAATTTTATTGCATCAGGATCATAGATTTTAGGGGTATAAGTACATACTTATATACTGAGTTTTACGTACGCAGCGTTGATAGTCTACCTATCAACAATACTGAGGGTGAATCCTACCGCAGCTGAAAATATTAAAGACCTTCTGTACTAAAAAAAAAGAAATTAAGGAACTAGCCGATAGTGATGATATAGTAGAATAAACGTAGAAAATCTGGCTTTATGATTTTAATAAAAACAACAGAAACGGAGTAAACATATCTATGTAAGATATTACCATTGAGTTAGTATAGGTGGCGAGACGACCTAAGAGACTGACATTATGAGAATTTAAATAAACAACTAATTGTTATTGTAGTGTGGCGTAATGTAAAGACAAGACATATATATTTTTGTATTTACAATAAAGCACTGAAATTGATCAATATGATTATTAACCATTAGCTATTATCTAATGTATTTTAGTCTACGAAAAGAAATCAAATTATTCTAAAATTCATCCAGTGATGTCCCTTCAACAGTTTCTGCTGCATTCTCATTATTGCACTATGCTTTTCTTTTTACTACAAAACACTACACAAGTTCGAACAGTTTAGTTCTCTTAAATCTTCGGACAAGTTGTTGATTGCCCTAGAACTGAAGAGCCTCAATGTTGGTACCGTAATGTAGTCTGGTTTCATGTCACGAAGATCACTATTGCGTATGTACCATTGAGCATTTACCATATTACTCAAGACATTATTCTGCAACGTTTGGGTACACTTGGTGTATCTCCATCTTTGGAACAGCCACAGAGCTGAATACTATAAAACCAAAAGGGTTTGAAAATCTGACTATAAACTAGAATTTTATTGTATATTGACAACTAAGCTCTCTTCGTTTCTTCTTTATATGCTCTTTCCATCGGAGTTTTGCTATCTAATGTTATACCAAAGTACTTGGCTTTGTAAATACATATAGCACTATAGTTCCGTTGATTTCTAGATATGGTACTTCGGCAGATTGTTTATTGGTAAAATTCACATGAACTGATGAAAATTAAATTTATTTATTTTTATTTTTCTTCATCTAGTTCAGCCCCGCTAATGTATTTTTAGCTATTTGCTGATTATATGTGGCTCCACCACAGCATAAATACAAACCAGCAGGCTCCCACCATTATCATATATCAAAATATGAAATCGCCATTTCGGTATAGAAGACAGATGTATTTTTTCGCGTCTTTTTTGAGTCACTTATTGCAAACAGGTCTCTGTACTAAACTATACCCAAATGGAATGATGCGCCGCACATGCGCGGCGTGGGCATGAAAGTGGTGACCTACCGCAAGAAGTGCACTATCATCAGCGACTGTCGCGATTTTAATGTCTTCCAGTTGTGGTATGTCACTGGTGCACAGAAGGTAGATAGAGGACAGGATCCAAGATACTACCTTGAGGCACACCTGATTCGATTTCTGATACGTCTGAGTATTCACCTTCTTCTACGAGACTGAATATCCTGTTTGTTATATAGGAGGTAATATTATTTGCTCATATTGCACATATAGTTTTGGGAACATTTTATTTAACTTAAGTATCAGTCCGTTGTGCCATTGTGCCAAACTTTTTCAAAGGCTTGCGCTACGCTAAGAAGGCTACTGAATAAACTGAATTCTCTTCAACAGATTTTTCAATGTTATCCGATATTCGGTGCATATTCAATTAGTCTAATTCAAAGTCGTAGTAAAATACTAGTAGTAGAAGAAAAACCAGACGGTTGTTCTTCTGCATTACAGGTTTTATTCGGAGGGGTAACTTTTCAAAGAGACTTTAAATGGATTGGAAGAAGGGAGATAGATCTATATGATTTTACATCATTAATTGGCTTACCAAGTTTGGGTATCATGATTACTTCTACCAATCTCCAAATTGCGGTCGAAAGGCTACATTGCAAAAGTAAGACAACATTACAATACCTTTTTTTGTTGAATAGTTTTTTCAGAATTTCACCAGTTATCAGATCAAATGCTGGTGCTATTTTGGATTTAAGTTTATCTTAATTTCATTATAGATTTCAGTTGGGGTGACAGGTTGATATTTTCTGATATTATATTTCTTATTTTTTCCAATCTGATGATAGTTTTCAACTGATTCTGTTTGATTGTTCTAAATGATCTGAAAATGGTCGGCTTTTTGTTTGTTATCTCTTACCCAAGTTTGTTTCAATACTTCTCTTTTAATCGTATGTGACTTGTTATTAAGAATGTTTTTGTCCTTCGTGTTTCTATTTGCGCCTCCTGTTCCATCTGTGCAATAGTTTTCAGTTTGTCATTTAATTTGATATTCAGTTTTAACTCATTTCTGAGACTCTCCTATACAAGACACATGGAAGACAATAAATACATGAAATAATATTGTTGTTCACTCTATTATACAAAATTTATTAATGTTGATCTCAATATAAAGCGCTTGTGTTCCACTGCCTTTGATGGAAGTCACATGTATATATGAATTTTGAAACACATACCTGCAAATACAAAATCATTTACATATTACCTATCTTTAAAAATATATATTTAATAATATATTGAACCCAAGTTTTATTACCTGACTTAATTGACACTATTCAGATACGCATCAATTTGGCGACGGAGGGTCGTATAGCTCCTTCATTGAGCTACTTCACTTACAGCTAGCAAATATCGACGTGAGTCTGTGAACTTTCCTACTTTTTGCGTTATTCTCAATTCGAATGTCTAAATTACTTTTAAAGTTTGTTCAGTAAATATTAGTTAAATGTAAAAGCGTCGCCCCAAAGTTTGACAATGTTTAAAATAAAATATACGGGTAAAGAATGTTCTTTCCAAATATTAATTTGCGGGTGCCTTAATGGGTGCCTTAATAATAGAATCAGCTAAATTTTATCAAGTTATGAAATCGTAGGTAATACGGCGGCTATACAAGAAGCTGTAATATTTTTTTATATTATAAAATTTTATATTTTACTTGTATTTTCATATATTATCCTTCTACGTTTTACGGATAAAATTGTGTCAGCCGATCAGACACAGCGATTCATTTATATACGTACGCAACCGCCGCTCGGCAACCTTAACAATCTAAAAATATTTTCGTAAATCGTGAATCGTGAATCCCGTGACATTACAAACCTTTTAAATTACCGAATAACATCGTCATATTAATTTAAATTATAGTGACTTTTTGTGCATGGAAGCATCGAAAATCATCGCATCACCTACTACAAAACTTGAAGAGCAACCAACCAATACCACCAACAATCGGTCCAAATCGAAATGAAGATCATTTTACTGTAAATTTGAAAAAATTGTAAACAATATCCAAACAATTTATTTAAAATATTTGGATTTAATATTTTAATCGTTAATCAAACTGGACAACTTAATTGAAAGTTTCAGAAAAAAATAAGAAAGCTTAAATTCAACAAACATAATGACATAAATTAATTACGCTTTATTACCAATTTTTTACGGAAATCTAAAATTGTTACAACGTTTTATTACATCTGTAGAAAACGTACGTAAAGCATTTTACAATACAACCAACGCAAATGTTCCAATAAATATGTTTATTTTAGACATTGTTTTCAAAGCTAAAAGACAGAGCAGCCGATCTCATCTGTTCTCGAGAAGAATTAAATACATGGCAACTTGTAAAAAATATTTTGCGATTCACTTTTGCAGACCAACGTAGCATATATTGTTTAATACAAGATGTGTCATTAAATTAAAAAATTAAAGCATTTTATTAGACTATGGCACTAAATTACAAGATACTCGTAGTTTACTAATATCTAAATTAAATAGTACCACAGATACTCAGGCAGTAAAAATAATCAAAATTAATTACTATGAAGAATTAGTATTAAAAGCATATAATATATTAATAATTTGCCTTACAACCTTTACCTCGTTATACGTTTGCGAAAACCAGACTCAATCGAACAAGCAATGTCGTTGATATAGGAAGAATTGAATTTTAATCAGTTTAAGTTAAGAAGGAACCTAAATATTCAAATACAACAAAATCAAAATACACCGCCCATACCTAATAAAATTTTGTAATAATTTTCAGAGTCCATCACCAAATTATCAAAATAACATTGCATATAATCAAAGATCATATACGCAAAATAATATTAATCATGTACAACAAAGCCAATTTAGATCTTTACCTCAACTACATAGCCCAGTCGATAAAAAAAAATTTTGCAAATCAGCAAAAATATTGTACTAAACCTTATCTAAATTTCAATCAGTTTAAAAGAAATCAAGTTATACCACAAATAAATGTATTTAAGCAATTTAACTTAGCAATAAATACAAAATTTAACGCATAAGAATAATAATCATAATTTTATAGATGGTACTGCTCATCCAGCATCAAATTATAATTCATATTATGACACAATTGAATCGCCAAACTATCAAAAATCTTATAATAATTATTACCCACAACCTAACGACGAATATGTAGACATTCCCAATTATAATTACGCAAATATATGCGACAAAAATATAAATAATATTGAACCAGAGCAATCTGAACATTATACATATTCAGAAGATTCTATACGAAGCTCATCTACTAGTGTACATGTAACACCTGATCTATCAAATTTTATCCAAACTTGCACAACACACAACCCCGAAAAGATGACACATATAAGTTTAAATGTTGATAACACTGTAAGATTAAAATATATCACCATACCATATTTAAATACGATATTTCTAATTGATACTGGAAGGAGTAGAAGATTTGTAAACCCTTATTTAGCACATTAATATTTTCCAAATTTAATACAATATAAGAATTTGGTAATCAGCTACATACTAGAATTCCAATACATACACAAGATTTGAAAAAAAATTGTAATCAAAGTTAAATTAAAGAAACAGTATAAAGTAACGATCTCCGGTATAACAAAACAAATCGTTGTGTTACCAGTTCATCAAAAGAAATTTGAACGAATATAGAAATGCCCTAGTCACTTGCTGCATTATTTGCAATTTCGCTATAACTTGTTTAATTAATAACACTGAGTAACCAATTCAACTAAGAACTAACTCTTTCACAACCAGTGTTCTGAAAGATAGCCTGGCGTCGTTCTTGCCCAGTTACGATTTGTTATTAGAAAATTATTTTTTTTTATTTTAATAGAAATATTATGCGTCATATCAAAGGAAAATTTTGTTATCCGAAAAAAAAACGGCGCGATCGTAGAGACCGACACCTCAAACAGTGGTATGTTGCAGGTGTCGAACTAGGCAATCGCGAAAACTTTTTTTTATTTAGTAGATTTAATAAATCATTTAGTCTGCTTAAGAATATTTGTCAATTTACTACACATACCAGTATTTCAAACTTTCTGAAGTGGTCAAAGACAAACTGACTTCAAAAATTAGTACCGTGTAAATGTGTATTTTAAAATAAACGGCAGATATGAAATCTGATTGTACTATAAATATGTATTAAAAATAAGATATTCGAACTTAATCTTAAAGGAATTTGATTAATCCAAATATTAAAAAAAAAGTTATTTCGATTTTTTTTGTTCTCAGTAGTGCATCACTAATGTATATTACTTATGTGTGTATCACTTAAATATCATTTCTATCTAATAAAAAGAGTTCAGTTTGTTCTGATCTGAAAAAAATAAAACCGAGAACTAAGCGACTTTTGTCTTATTTTTTACTCCGCAAATTTACGACAAATATGCGGGATATACCTAGTTTGTATATTTCAGGGCTCGAATACGTAATATCACATTGGGTCTCTATGTATTCCTTCAATCAACCTCTTAACTTATTCATTATCCAGTTATTGATAATAAACTACTTAGTAACTACCATGAACATTATTCACTTCCATGTATTTTATATCGTGGCTCTTTCATAGATCTTGTTCGTCAACTAGTAGGTACCTACTTTCAGGAGTAGATACTCTTCAAGCTTAATTATCAGCTTAATTATAATGTAAACCTGTCATTTCTGATTGGCTACTATTTGCGTTAAAGTTTCTATTTAAGTCCATATGAACCAACATTTACATTATATAGCGAGAACAACCTAATGCATCCAATTGAAATTAATTAGACTAATAGCTTTTTAATTAAATTCGAAACATTATACATTACCTAGGTACGTAACTTGTCTCATTTACATACATACAATGTGTGTACACGTCTTGGCCTAGAAAAATTTAAATATTTTTTCTTATCTCTGACAATAGAATATTAATTAATATTAATAATATTATCACATAATATATTCTTCGTCTAAAACGTTATGTCTCTTAAATACCTCTATAGATCAGTCACATATAAGGATTCATCTACTAAAAAAATTTAAGTGAGCGGAAATTTTGCATACGCCTTTACTTTTATATTATTAATAATGTGTCAAAAGCCCCACCAATATATCGCTTGCGTTTCAAGTTATTCAAGATCAAATGTTACAGCAATCGTTTTTTCACAAGTATTTTGATTTCTATGTGTTCTATGACTTTTTTGGTTATCATGGAAAATAAATATTAAAAAACTTTAAAATTAAAAATGTTATAGGTTTTCCGTAAAACAACCGCTTTCACACTACGCCAGGAAAATACAGGGTAGCAGTGCATACGTCCAAATCACGTCAGAGGTAGCTGAAGCGCGTACTTATGTGTCTAACACTGCCTACACTGCCTACACTTCGACACTGAAACTTCTGCTTACTTCTGCTCTTCAGGTCGACTGGTAGCTAACGGTCACGGATATCAGCTGCACATTACTTGATTTCCAATTAATACTTTTTCTTCTCTTCCAAATAATACTTTTCAGTAAACAGTAATTTAATGCAATTAATTAAGTTGTCCTGTAGATACCGTGAAGTATTACGGAAAATAATATATATATATATATATATATATATATATATATATATATATATATATATATATATATATATATATATATATATATATATATATATATATATATATATATATATATATATATATATATATATATATATATATATATATATATATATATATATATATATATATATATATATATATATATATATATATATATATATATATATATATATATATATATATATATATATATTATATATATATATATATATATATATATATATATATATATATATATATATATATATATATATATATATATATATATATATATATATATATATATATATATATATATATATTATATATATATATATATATATATATATATATATATATATATATATATATATATATATATATATATATATATATATATATATATATATATATATATATATATATATATATATATATATATATATATATATATATATATATATATATATATATATATATATATATATATATATATATATATATATATATATATATATATATATATATATATATATATATATATATATATATATATATATATATATATATATATATATATATATATATATATATATATATATATATATATATATATATATATATATATATATATATATATATATATATATATATATATATATATATATATATATATATATATATATATATATATATATATATATATATATATATATATATATATATATATATATATATATATATATATATATATATATATATATATATATATATATATATATATATATATATATATATATATATATATATATATATTAGCTTTGAAATTCTTTGCTATTCATATTTGTTTTGTGAAAAGTAATCTTGGGTTTGTAGCATTTCATTACATAGAAATAAGCAAATAGACGAATAAGAAGGAAAACACACTTACCAGTGCTATATCTGGACATCTATACGGAAACGAACTACTATACACACGAAAACGAACCACTTAGAAGTTGTACAAGTTCTTTCACCTTTCTTGAGGATCTTCAGAGCAGTATACGATTTATTTCATTGATCATTTATACTTGAATTTAAAATATTAATACTCCAACACTTGCAGTGACGTTTTATGACATTAGTTTTTGACGGAACTCAAATTCTTAATCCATAACCCCACAGAGGGGAAATAATTTCAGCGGTTTAATTTTTCGTGATAAATTGTGAACAAAACGAGATCCCTAATAAAATTCATAGAAGCCGAGATCCCGAAATGTATATGATGATATATATATCCTAAGATGAGATCCTGCAATGTTGCCATGCCTTTTGGATGAAAATGCAATGCGTTCAGACGTGTCTGTGATAGTGAATTACTTTGAATAGTTACATTTACAAAATGTCTTCACGTGGAAAAAAGTGTAAGTTTCGCTATAAATGGAAAATCCACGCCAGCTGCTAGTACACAAAAAGGTAAGTAAGAATAAACTTTTAAAATGTTTCAATACCCATTACCTACTTGAAATAGGTAGATATTATTTTATTTCGATGTTGATGTTTTTTATCACTGGTGTTCTTCAGACAGAAACTTAAAGGGATTCGAGACACGATTTTTTCACACACACTTCCGGGTACCGGACCCCCATAAAATAGTTGGAAAAAGTAGTTGTTTTTCAATAGGTTCAACAAGATTTTATGCATTTTAAAGTTTAACATCTTCTGGATAACTGTATGCCTACTGCTTTTATATATAATACTATTTTTTATTCTACTGTTGGAATTTTTATAGAAGCAGTTCCAGCAAGGGATCGATATTGATTAACTATAACAATAAAATAATGTTGATGCCAAATATGTGTCCAAACTTTCTTAATATTAACTACAACGTAGCCATTGATAAGTATCATACCCAGAAGATTGAAATATTCGCTAACTTTCCCGTTCCCGACCTCTTCTGTTCTACTTAATTTTTCTACTTAAAATGAAGTAGAAAAATTAATTAAAACAGAAAAAGGAGTTGCGAGTAGAGATAAAACAATACCGTGAGAGGGATTCATTATTACCTATATTCGACTATATCGATAATATTTATTATTATTATATTATGTTAATTTTAATCTTATTTTGTTATAAGGAAGGTGTTTTTGATTTCCTTAAAAATAATACTTGCCGTGTCCTTAAAGCCATAAGAACGTTACATAATAAACCACATCGAAACCGCGCGCCCCCGGTGAAAGGTACTGAAACAGTAAATATATTGTCAAGCACCCCAAAGCGCGCCTCAAAGCCCAGCGAAAATAATGTTTTATTTTAACCCCCTGGCGTGAAGGGGTAGGAGAAGGAACACTAGCGATAGCGCATTAGTTATGGGCATGTATAACATGATATAGAGGCCAGAAAATTTCAGCAGCAACGTGTTGTGGTGGAGACCGGGACCTAGAGAGGTAGGGCATGGTTATGCGGGCGGAAACGGCAAGATATAATATTGCAATTATTTTACTTTGATTTTTGGTCAATGTAATAAGGCATTGATAATTGTGAAACTATTTATTAAGAACTGTTTATTTACGTTAATAATTCATATAATAGTAAATATTAAAATATACAGTGTAGTCCAAATTTTATAGTGCGGCTCAGCCTCAGTTGCTTCATACGACGAGCCGTCACTGCTAGAAACTGACTGATATGTTTGCGGGTAATATTTAATTTCTACAAAAAACATTTTACCTAACTATCCAGCACATTATTTCATTCATTTATTTTTATTTTTGATTTGGTTTCGTGGAAGAATAAATGCTGCTATTATTACTTTTCATCGGAAAAGTAATGGTTTCATGGAAAAACTGAGTTAGGTACAAATCTCGACGTTTTGGACCTCATGGCACATTTTGGAACATATAGTTTTTCAATATCAGAATTATTACGAACATGTTACATCTGATCTGTAGATCTGTAGATAAGGTACCAATTAAATTTAGAAGTTGTTATAATACGCATTATCTTACGACAACAAACATAATGTTACTGATTTATAGGCTCATACGAGCACATGATTAGATGACTATGAGAGAGTATTCTATTCAACGTGCGTACTAAGTGGACAAAGTGACTTAGCAGGTTCTTCACACAGGGATTTACCCTTGGACCATATTGTTTCCACAAAAAGACTGAAGATGATTTATTTGCCCTAATCTGAATTTCACTTTTATTAAATAGTATATTAATGGCACATAATTAGTAGAAAATGTAATTATATTCTGATGGACTTGCTACGGTGTCAAATCCTCTATGTCATCTTGAGCTTGCTGTTGTGTCATTTCCAATTTAAGATATCAATGTCATTTGTCAATTGTCAATAATTATTGCCATTTTTTATTAAGAGTTTTTGTAACTATTCATTGTAAGATAGGTACATATCTATGCACTTCAACTTATTAATCTCGGCACTCAAAAACTGCACATGGTTGATATAAAAAGTATTTAACTAAGCTTTAGCAAATCCATTATCCATTTTAATACCACAATGTTTATCTCATTATATAATTAAAGTGTTACAACACAATAGAAGCCAATTCAAATAAAGGTCTGAAATCTGCCTGTAATTTAATATTATGAGTGTTTGAAACAACAATGTAAACTTAACCTTATCAGCTGGTACAATAGATTCGAGATTCAGCGTTCATCGGCCGTGCGTTGGTTGAAAGAGTGATTTAGCAACGTAGCTCTGTCCTAGCACGCTGATGTAGCCATAGAATTATGACATCAAAATCCTAAGCTTTTAACCCTCCAAACCATTTTTTATCCTAATATAAAAATAATAAAATCTATTTAAAGTGTTATATGGACCAAACACTTATCTTAGAGCAAAATATTTTTTTGTGAAAAATGTCCATTTGATGCTGGGCTGACTTTAAGACTTCGCATAGTTGTACTAATTTAAGAAATAATTAGGTATCGGTGTGGAACTAATATAATGAGTATTGGTATAGTGAACTTATGCTGACAAATATTGGTGCAAGGCTCCTTGGACTTTAATTTTTTTAAGGACTCATTAACGGATGAATATACGTTGGACACTCATTATTATGCTAATATTAAACCGGAAGATGATAACAGTATATTTTCTCATATATCACCCAGCATGCCTTTTGGAGAAGTAAGAGTATAACTTATGACAACAAATAAATGCGGGTACTATTTTTGGTTTTCTCTGCTATAAAAATTCATGTCCTATTATCAAAAGACATTTAAAACAAATGTAAAGCCTTATAATAATAATAGGTCACTAAAGGTCACGTATAGTACATAGCGGCTAATACCCGCTTTTTGTGTTGTCATATGGTACACTTTCACTCCTCCAAATGGCATACTGGATGAAATCGGAAATAGTAAACTACGATCCTCTCCCGGTAAATATTGTATCTATTCTAATCAACGTTTTGAAAATAGGCTATGCCTGAGTGATTTATTTTTTACGAAAAAGTAAGTGCAATCATTCTCGAAAGTTAACTTTCAGTTTAAATGTAACAATGTGATAGTTTCAATTTTTTTACAAAAATTAGCGAGGTTATTGCCTGTAAAACGCCGTTCTCATTACCAGGTGACTTAGAACTTAATGAGTAAAATTTGTTTTATGGTTCTTTTGTCATAAAAATGTTCATTGGGAACTTTATTATACTATTCGACAAACTACGAGGGAGAATAAAACTGAACGGGATCAAGCTATTAAATTAAATATGCTGTGGTTGGCTATACACCGGTCATAAAAGACATAGCGGTGCAATCGGGAGTTTAATTGAAAACAGAAAGATGTACGAGTATATATTATATTAATACAAAACCAATAGAATGTTTTTTAAGTATTAATTTTCGTGGTAATAAATAATTAAGGAATTATTTAGAAAATCTAACAATCATTATTGTTGTTGTTAATATTAGACTTCTGGTACAAAGTCAAGATGGTCTGTATTAAAATGCCGCAGGTAGACTGCTTCTGTCGAATAAAAAATGCCATACATCAATTTTATAGGGTTTATTGCAACAAGTACTTAACACTACACCTTTCGCTGTACCTGCGGTACCTATTTTCCCAAAAAAGCGAACCTACACTGACCCACAAATAACTGTAAGTTATTATCCTAGTTGATTTAACTATATTAGATAAAAGAATAGTTCACGTCAGTCCTACCGTGGCAACACTAGTTGTAAAAATTATCAGTTGAATTTTCGGTGCAGAACTAGATACCATATTTAGATATACATAATATAATGATGGGCATATTCCCGGTCTTCGTTTCGTACAATATATGAAGGAGAATGAACTAGTTGAATGGACATAGGTAAGGAGTCTAAAATAATTCCTCAATCACATACAGATAAGAAATCAATAATATACTATTCCGCCATATAATGGTGCATATCCCAATTTTTGAATTAAATTAAATTTTCAAAAGCTAGTGATAGTAAGGCTACGCCTAGACATATCTATGCGACTTGTTATTGACTAAACCAAATAAATATACAATAGCTTTGAGTGAGTAATTAATTAACATGAAAGACGGTATTCCTCGTCTAAATTTAAGTTAATATTTTGCTAATAGCTAATATTTTGCTAAAATATGCCTTACTAATTTTTTGCACGCCCGGGTAATTTGATATATTTTTTGTGCCACGCATTTTTTAAACTGTCACTTTCTTGAATCATAACGTCCAAGAAGCTTAAGTTGTGGCAAATATCTTTAACAAAAATTCTAATCACAGCAGATGTCAAAGCAAACTTTTTCATATGCGAATTGTTTGTATATTATAATTTATTAAAATGATAAATTTTGTTGTCAGGGCGGTAAACTTTTAGATTGGATACGTATTGCGGGAAAATAATATGTTATATTAAATAATATGTTAAATAAGATGTTTATCTGTTCATTTACGTCAAGAACATCTAACACCATATTAAAAATCAGTAAATTGTGTATCTATACAAAAAAATTAGATTATTGTTGATAAGTATTTATTGCCACTATATATAAGAAATACTAATATAGTAAGTCCACTCTGAATAAGCATTATGCAATTATGGCAGACAACTTTCTTTGTGGAATGATCAACGCATACAAACATTGCATTTTGTACAAGACTGCCTGGATTTAGACCTACCGTTTTTAGACCTGCCACACAAGTGGAAACCCCACTTACAGCAATTCCCACATCAATTTTGTTTGCAGCTGCTAGTATTAATTCATGTAAAATCAGTGTTACCCGATATTTGGGGCATATCCATTGACAATAAATTAAATCATGGAGGTATCAGATCAATCAGATTCGGCTGAATAGGTTGCCTTTATTCAACAATCCTGATTTGTGTGACGTCATATTTGTCCATATTAATTTTCCTACATTAAGTGCAGTGTTACTTTGCCTGCTAATTTTTAAGATATAATTACTTTTTCGGGCATTTAAGTAGCATTTCTTGATATATTAATGAACAGTAATAACCTAAATTAATAATGTTGAGTTTATTTCGTTTTGTGATGATAAGCTTTGATTATGAATAGATATAGAAAATAAGTTCTAAACACCAAAAATGTACATGAAAGCACATTATAGGTAGGTATGTCGGCCAGCTTTTTTAGTCTTCTGACTGCTGTTACTTTTACATATGGCTACATCACGGATAAATCCTGGCATTTGCATTTAAAACATAATTATTATGAATAAGACTCAAAATATATTATTCATCTTTCTCGTGTACACTTTTATTTTAGAGTTTTTGTTGCAATTACACAATTAAAGAAAAAAATAGGTACCGAAAAGTTAACCTAAACCCAAACATTGTCACATATTTTAAATTAACGTACCTACACGATTATTATAAAATATATCTACTTCACAATTCGTTTAAATATATAGTCGATATAATTTATAGCATAAAAAATCCAAAAATATTCATAAAACACAAGAAAAACTTTTAATAACCACGGGAATAAACTCGAAACCACCTCAAGACGTTCGACGGATTGACAGCTGTGCACAAAGTTAGCGTCATCGGACCCCCCGCTCGTTTTCCCCACTACCAAAGACCAGGCAACCTGTTGAGTTTTACAGACCTTGTCTCTGGTGTACATTTGTACCCCACCTCGTAATTCGAAAATTAACAAGTCTGACTTAATGTTTTGCAATTCACGTTAGAACAACGTTGATGTTTTTCCATACCATCAACAGACAGCGCAAGATGCCTTGCACCATAGGGGACTACCAACCAATTGACGGATTGGCGAATGGAGAGATTCCAAGGGATATAATATAAATGTAATGCGCAAATGCTAATCTATCGCGCCTATCGTCTACCAGCCTTCTTCACGCCAAGAGCAACCAGCATAGTGTTATTTGGGAGTTGGAAGGTAATCTCAGTTGCATTACAATTCTTTAAAATGTCCTTCGAGGCAGCCGGAAAAGTTCAAATTGGAAAGTGGTATTACCAAGATATCAAGGACAATTAAGGCAATAGAATCAAGGTTCTTTCTGTTTGCCGGTCGGTCGGTACCGACATTGTCGACGATTCATAACACCATTAAACAAATCTAATTGCAAGGCTGTGTTGGTTACAAATAGCATATTTTAAGGCCGTTTAAAAAATGATATATTTGCTTAAATGGCAATTATTGTTCAAATGGAATTTGTTACATTAAAACTTATTTAGCAGTAAATAATTTTAGAACTGGTATTTTGCCTTTATTTTAAAAAATATTTAAATATATGCAGATAATTACTTTTTTAGTTTCCAAATTTAAATTTCATCCATTATACAGACATTGCGTGAACATAAATGAAATATTTACTCGACGTATTTGACTTCGCAAAGAAACGTAGACCTAAGTATACCTTTACGCCGTAGACCTTTTCGCCGTTTCCGACATTACAGACAGAAAACCGAAATCAATCGATGACAGTTATCGTATCGCTAAAGCTAATGTTGCCAGTATTTGGTTTAGTCAGTATTTAATTTGTCATGCTACTGTTTGTTTCTTAAAATTAAATTAATACACGTTTTGAAAAGATAAGAACGTAAATGGAATCAGAATAATAAGTATCACAATTTAATTAAAATTACTAATCAAATATTATTAAATTCTGATAATGTCGAAATACAACAGTTTCAATTCTATCATCACAAACAGTCAGAAACAATGATTAGAAGACACTTTGCGCTATCGGTATATCATTATAGCCAAGGCATGACTCATATTCTCTTCTCAAGTGAATAATTTATAAATGCATGAGCCAAAATACATTTATAAATTATTTACTTCCGGACTTCTGGTATAATTGATTCGTAGGTTTCCTACCCATATTCGAGTCTTGTTTAGTATCAAGCTGTATATCTCGTAGGCATATTTACTCGAGAACTACAATATAAAATAATAAAAGTTAATATTATAACATGTCAGTACTTAACAACCCTAACTTCCTTCATGTTAGGGGTAAATAGCGATGGTACCGCTCGACCCCCTCTTATCGAGGTCACCTCTCTAGCCAAGAATATTGGCGCACTCCCTTCAGAAGTGGAGAGGAAGCTGTTCAACTTCCCAAGCGTCACATAGCCACAATATCCCGCAGCTATTTCCGCAATGCGTGAGGTAAACTGCCTATCGCATTTTCACTGTTATTTGATAATAAAATGTTATTAGTTCAGCTAGTAACTGCAGGGATGTACATAACTGAAGAAACAATATAAACACGACAAATACCAAATGTGAAGTCAACAGAAAATACACTTACTTCCTCTGACATCTAGGGAAAATGACTATAAAAAATCATATAAAGTGATGAGTTCCACCAGCGATGAGTTCCACCATATTTTGTAATTCTGTCGGAATTTTCTCAATTCTGCCCTGTTCCGCTTGGAAAAAAAATAACTACAACTAAAATCGAGGGCACTTTCAACATTAAAAATTATATACTCGTTCCATACTCAATAGGACAGAAGTGAAATAAAAATTAGTAACTTACGTCACTTTGGTGTGGAGGAAAAAGACATCAGTTTGCGGACGAGGCCCGTAATAGACATTTTCAATGTTCAATCGCTCACATTTTTTTCAGTACCACCCTACATTTTCGTTAAAAGAGATTCTGATGCGTTAAATATTTCTGAACCAGATGGTTTTAATATTTTTTAATGAGCTACGACGATCTATCCACTCCACTATTAATCTATTACAATTTTACTTGAGCAGAAAAATAATGATATTCTGCATACTATATACCTAACAATCTGTACTAAATAATACTGTATTTTTCTAGTGTCTTTAAAATCTTTCATTTTATTGTTTTCAAAACAAACTCATTAACATATTAATTTATTCAAAATATTATTAATGAATTAGTATCAACTGAATTTAGTTGTAATACATGATAGTTTAAACAGAAAACGAAAATCGTAATAGCGGAAACGTAAATGAGTATAAAAATGTATTGGTATGGGTTATGTAAATAAATTATGATACCATATTACCACTGGGAAGAAACTTTTTATTCTCCATAGATACGTACGTCATGCCCTCGAAATTCCCCAAACCAATACCAACAAGTTTTGTATAACTTGTACTCTAACTTAAGGTTTCCTTATTGTATAATGTTAGGGCGCCAGCTTAATGGGAAAGTTAGATCTATACAGGAGATTAGCTAATTTTCCTTTGTTGTCCGTCCCTATATTTTGATTGTTTCACCTGATCGATGCTAACCTGAGGGAACTTAGCCAAGAACTCTGTAGATTATGGAGGCAGGTCGTGTGACCTGCATTATAATAAAATTTCAAATGGAAAATCATAAACAATGGTAAACAGATGTCTCAAAATATCTTTAAATATTAATGTAAATGAATGTATAAAATATAAATGATATCTTCTATACTTAAGTATTTAGACATATATGTAAATATGCAAACACGACTTGAAAAAGTTGGAAACCGAAGCATCAGGCATTAATAATTGTAGTTTGTTAATATGGTGAATGAACGGCAACGTGTTAATTAATAATCAGGTATCTCGATCGCAATTTTTACTGTTACTGTATAATAATCTCATATAATTATGGATTCTGAATCATTACCAAATGCAGTGCCTGTTCTACCTCTAACTCAGTATAAAACGTATTACAACTTTATGGTAATATCATGGTACACGGTATTAGACAATGTTAGAATAAGTCGGTATATGAAATACACAAAATAAATAGAAAGCTGCATGATTAATAAAATATAATGACCAACCCGGTTTTGGATCAATCACCATCGGTAAAGGCCTTGTTTCTGTTTTTTCGCAGGCGTGTATTACCCTGGAGATAGTTTTGGGTTTGGGGGATCCTTCCTGCCTCTGACCGAGTTATCCCGGCTGCGCGCAATCAGGTTGGCGTAAGGGAGGATTAGCATTGTATCTTGCGATGACGATACACGCTAGCTAATTACACGTTAGTCACGAGAGTGGTGTGGTTTGATGGGGGCCTCGCTACCACTGGGTTGGGTTGTCACTGTATCTTCTCGATCCGTTTTCTTTAGTTCTGTTTTTTTTGTATCTTATGCTTCTTCCCACGTCTGTCGGGCTGAAAAGGTAAAATCGTTAGTAATATATACCCTTCGGCCAGGATCTGGAGCCTCGGCCACTGGCGTAGTCTAGCCCCATCTGGGTGGTAGTCCATGGCTAGCTGGATTCGCGGGTTTCCGTGGTATTCTTCGATGACGTAGAACTTCTTCGCATCCTGGATGTACTCCGTAGTTTTCCTGTGTTCCAGGTCGTTAGTCACGCCGCACGCCCCATGGTGCACCTAGTGCGGTCTTAAGCGTGATGTTTTCCATGGCTTGTATCCTTAGCTCCACAAGCTTGGCAACATTGGACGGAGTAATTTTCTGCTTTTCTTTCTTCGTTGTGGCATCGATGTGGTATTTCCTCGTAAGCCGCGTCGGGATACGTGGTTTCTTTTTCAATATACATTTTCAGCTCTCTGGTGTTGGTAAAACAGCACGAGAAATTTAAGACAGTATTTTGCTTCTTTGCTTATAAATGCCTAATTTGGTACTGCCCATTTATTAATCATTGTATTTTTTGGATATTCACCGTCCTCCTACGAAAATATGCAACCGGAGGCCAAGACATTGAAAACAAATACATGTCGCCATTTTTAATATTTATTTTGAAAGAAAAATTAAATGTGAGTATATTGCATTTGATCGAGTAAAAATTAAATCGTCAATATTCGCCGAAGAGCTATTTTGTAGCTTTGTTTTCCGTCAAATTTTAATCAACTTTTAAAATGTCCGCCTATAACCATAATATGTCTATCCGTATGTCACGCTTTTTGTTAACACGCTATTTCAACAATGAAATGTTCCGGTTGTTATATGCTCTGAAAACATTTTGTATGCATAGATATTCGGTTTTATGGGTGTTGGTCGGGTTGTTTTTCTTATATTGTTGGTAAGGGGTGATTTGGGAAAGGAATAGTTTTATTTCTATTTAACAGGCCTTAGTCTGCGTTAGTGGTTATTGCCGCTCTCTAATTTTTTGTGTTTTTTTTTGTTATTTACGCCTGTTGTCATTTTTTGTTTTTTCAATTGTTGTTAACATGAATTTTTCATATATAATACCACCAGTGCTCTGGTTTTTGCCGACATAATTTGTCATTCTAAAGTTTGCTGCTATGCCGAAAATTATTACGAGCGCGAAGCGGAGTAATTATTTTCCAAAAACAGCAGCAACGAGTAATGGATGATTGATAAATATTGAAGCAAAACTGAGACCACGAGTTGTATTCGGAGGACAATTCATATTTCTGGATATATTCATACTTATTCCGGACATATTCATATTTTTTGACGTTTATCTGACATAAATATTTTCGCTGGAATACTCTCATTTGACGCAAATATTGTCCGTGTAATATGCATAGGCATAGGCCACATAGGCTGAATTAGATTGGTGAAAAACGATGAGTTGAATTGTGATTGTTATTTTTTTAATTTTGAGATTATCATAATTTTATATTTTAATTTAATTATTTTATTTAATTTTTTTATATTTTTGTATATTTTCATAATTAGTCTACGTTAGTGGTTGTTGGGTCTTTCTATTTCATGTATGTATTTCGTTGTTTATGCTTTTTTTGTTTTTTTTTATTAATTTATTTTTTTATTTTGTTATATTATTATTTTTTTGATACTACTCACCAATAAAATTACTGTCTTTAAATTAATTTTCTTCATTAAAACGAAATAATTATAATCACTCATTAATGTTAATTTTTCATCTATTCTACTCATTTTTATAATATTTTTCTCCCCGAATAATATTTAAAAACGCCATAAATCGTACTACAAAAGTATGTGCCAAAGGTATTTTCTATATTTTAGATCCTCAGATCTAATGTCTTGTTGCTTCCTTTTTTATAAATACCATGAAAAAGTTATCCTACTTATATTATAAATGTGAAAGTTTGTGTGTTTGGATGATGTTGCTAAATCATGGCTGAACGGATTTGAAGTGAATTTGGCACACATACAGCTTATTACCTGGATTAAAATATAGGATACTTTTTATCAACAAAAAAATGTTAGGTTTCTGTGGGAATAACAAAAAACGAGACACATACGCGGGAGGACGTAAGACTGAGCTTTTAAAAATTGATTGAATTGATGATTTTTCGTCAGATTTGTGAATATAAGTTTTGGGATTAAAACGGATTAAATATTAATTTCCTTTTATATCAGCTTATCGAAGATTGTTCGATTTCGAGTAGGTAAATTTATATTAATTTAACATGTACCTGTATATATATTTTTTAGATATATTATGTTCATATTTTTATGTTCAGGAAACATATGAAATAAATTTAAAATTTCTCAAATTAAAACTAAACATGCCGGGAAAACGAAAATCTAATTTGTCGCAAAATTCTAAAAAGCGAGAGGTATGAAAGGTAGCAAGAAGTCAAGAGACTTTTCTTCCAGTAGAGTTAAGAAAAATGGAACAAACTAGGCGTTAAGTCGAAGGCGGATCACCGACGCCAACAACATGCTTAACAAATGGCGTCCCAGCGAGCTGCAGAGACGGGGCAACAACCACAGGCGCGGCGCGAGGAGCAACTGCAGCGGCAGGCCAGCTTGAGAGTTGTTGCATTAAGGTAACATTTTTGTTAATTAAAAATGTCATCATTTCTCTCTGAACCATATTATAGAGTCAACGCAGACGAAGTCGCGGATAACAGCAAGTAAGTATATAATATAAATACTATGTGAAGGGTACCGCATAGCCACAAGGCTTGGCCGGTAAGATTTAGATCTTCCGAGTTAATCAAGGCGGACGTTGGCAGCCGGCACTTGGGCGGACTGTGTCTAACTGAGGCCTGGGATCGCTTAACACATACTGCTGCGGGCGTGCGGTTCCCGATAAATGGTAAATTGAAAACAGAGTATTACATGTCAGTAACCTCAGACCATATGTTATCATACATAAAAATTCTAAGAGATTTTGCCACCAAGCCACCCGTAATAAATAGGATGGTTTGAAGAAAAGCGCTCAAGTAAAGAGGATGAATGTACAGTGTACAAGGGGTCTAATGAGACCTAAGTGATATAGTGGAAGTGAAACCACTACACTCCGACCTACATACATACATACATACATACTATGTGAAATATTTTGTACGTTTTAGGAAAACTATTGACAAGGAAGGTCTACAAAACTTATACTGTGGATGTATCTACATAAGAAAACTTATTTTGTGATTCTTGGGAGCTGCATTCAATAACGAAAGCTTAGAAAGTCATACACCCAAACGGGGTATTAAAGGTACATACATACAGAAAATTGAGCCTTCTTGATTTACTTTAATTTTGCAATACTATTACCGTAAAATTTAGGATAAGCCAATTTCTGAGAAATTTGGTTTGTAATAGGTAATGGACAAAAGTTACGCTTTATATCTTGGCTTAAGGTCATTTGAGTCCAGGCATATACGTAAATATCCGTCAGATATTGTTACAAGTACAATATAATTCACCTAAACAATAGGCTCTCTTGTCCTTTCATTATTCTCATTTTGTTATATATTTGTTTCCTATATATCATTTATTTCGAAACTTTCAGCTGGCTGGTCGAACAAAAGACTCGAATGCTTAGTTACGACCAACCATGGGTAATTTTTTTTATGAGTGGTGGTGTTCTCTAATTATTCCCAATAGAAGGCGCTAGGTAATTTTAAAATAGGTATTAGTGCAAGTATATTTCTGTAAGTATATTTGGAGGGATACAGAAAGAGTAGAAATTTAAAAATTAATATAAAATATATTAACAATGTGATTTTACAAGTTATAAATAATGTTGAAATTGAATATCTTCGACTACTGTCTGACTATAAAATTTATAATTAAAATGGTATTTTGCAAGATTAACAACAAATAAGTTTAATACGATCTGAAGAGCTTCTGGCATGTAGTTAATGTACCTCACCATACATCCTTGGATTCGGTTTTGATAATTAGTGCCAATTTTCTGAAATGACTTGGGGATTGCCGATGATTTGGTGACAGAGTTGACTGGCCAGTATCCCGTACTATGGTCGACTTACACAGAATGGACTTTATCAGATGATGTTCTTACAATGGTCCAAGCAAACAGGTCTCGACATTATAGCTCTATAATAGGTCTAGGAAATGGCAGCCTTCTGGAGACTCAAGGCGGTTGCATGAAAATTTCATTGCTCTAATTATGGGATTTACTACTATCTTTCATTTCGAAACAGACGTAAGATATTACTTAGATTATCATATACCCTATATTTTTTCTTGTTCTTTTTAGTAAATTGTTTCCTAAATCTGTATCGATTATACATATATTTAAAGTAGACAAGATAAAAAGTAAAATAAATTTGCTTCAAAGTATATTTTCAGGGCTTTTTGCTTTGCGTAAACACATTAATTTGTCGACTTTCTTTCCAAGTCATTCGCTTAAACTAAAAGATTGTGCCAAATATCACTAGATTGTACCAAATATCAGTGAAATAATTAAAATTAAATACACAAATAACAATAACACGTGAAAAAGAAGTCACTGTAGTTCATGTTGATTGTGCAGCGGTATAATAGTTATTATCAATAAATTTGGGATATAATTATTCCGATATGTTTTCATTTTATATTACAACCCGCTAAATTACATTAGCTTTTACAGAGTATTTCAAATAATAATCTCTAATAATATATAAAAAGCCATCGAGACTTATTTGAAATTAGATAACCAAACATTTTTGCTTTTTGAAAATTTGGTAGCGCGAATAGGTATCTTAGTTCTACATTTTTAAAATATTTTCAACCTCCTACCACTTCCGGTGTGATCGAAAGTTAATCGAAGGCTATTATTTTAAATAGCACACCTTATATATTATTATTACTCTTCCGGATTCTACATTAGACTCTGAGTAACTTTCAGTAAGCACGTCCTACACATAACTTAACGTTTATCGAGATAATAATTATTTTTTTTACCAAACCTGGATTAACAAAAAAATAAATATCACAGTAATAGTATATTAATAAGAAAAGCTAAAAGTTTAACATTATTTTAAAAAAAGGATGGTAATTTTGGTTTTATGACACAAAGCCACCATATCTTTCACAAGGTGACTAAAAAATATATTGCTATTGACAACTTTGAAAAATAATCATATCACTTTTTTTGAAATTGATCCATATATTATTAACTCACTCAACATACTGAAAAGTGCCGTTAATCTGTCCATAACAGATAATAAAAATAATAGAAAAGACGATTCAAATTTCAAAAGCCATCAATATGACAATAGTTGTAAAAAAATGATAATATACAGGGTGAGTCAGTTTTTTGTAGACAAACTTTAACAGGGGATAGAACGCACGTTTTTAAAAAGAAAAGTGCCTATAAAGATATGGCCGATCTAGCTTCCTAAGGAAGATACAGGGTGTTAAAATTTAATTTTTTTTTACATTAATGTGTAATATTTTCTGAACGGAATGATATATTCACTAAATATTTTACACATATCTTAACCTGCATAGTATCAACATGTTGTATTGTTCCTGTCGAAAATACTATAGTGGATGTTACTTTTTTCGGGTACTTCGGATATTCTGCATAATGGAACTTTTTTTTCGTACGCCACTGGCATTATATGATACATATTTCTAAAATAACGGCCCCTTAGTAACAATTTTGATCTCTTGTAATTTTGCTCTAACTATGACAGTTTTCGAGATATTGGCCGTTGCTTCTCTGACAGTGTAATGTCGTTATTATAATTTTTTTTTCTCGAATTTTCTTTATGACTTATAAACGAACGCTTAGATTTTTTCATGTTTGGGGGATAATGCCTATTAATTAAGGCGCATAAAACAAGCGGTAAGAATGTTCAAAAACTTGCACAGTGGCGGAGTGGAAGGGGTGCTCCACCCCTTTCGTAAACAGAACTTCTACGCCAAAGACTATTTAAAAAAAACTGTTATTTTCATTATCTACATACAGTTTAACAAAAATAATGTCCCTTCTTCTGTTTCGAAATTCCTGTGCGTTTCCTAGTTATTTTGATTTTTAGTGTTTGATGTGGTACTAAATTAAGTAATTTATTTATTAGCAATAATAATTATCGGCTAAATATTTAATTCTTTCAACGAAACCTACCTAAATATGGTTTGTTAAGGATTCTAAAAAGCCGAAATCTCTTTATCTCTTTCCAAGTAATTACAATTACAAAAAAAAACATTAGATGAATATTGATGTTAATGTTTATGGAGATATAAACATTTTTGAATTTATAGCAATATTTAATTAACAATAATAATTGTGGAATAAATAACAATTGTTAGCAATAATGATTTATAAATAACAATTACAAGAATTAATAACAATAACACTAGTACCTACATACATAAAATTAGATACTTTGTTCAAAATGTAAACCGTTCTTCTCAATACACATTTCACTGCGACGTATCATAGAACGTCTTAAGTTAACTAAATGAGCACCCTTATTTCATTGCAAATATCTCTAATGCGATTTTGAAGTTCCTCAAGTGTATTAACCGGAGTGGTATACACTATTTCCTTAATGAATCCCCACACAAAAAAGTCAAGTGGTGTTAAATCGGGGGATCTGGGAGGCCACGCCACTGGACCTCCACGACCTATCCACCTCCCTGGATAGTTATTGTTTAGCCAATTTCTTACATTTCTGCCATAATGGGCCGGGCACCCATCAAGTTGAATCCAAGACTGTCTTCTTAAATTCAAAGGAATGACTTCCCATATATTACCATGGTGTTCTTCTAAAAATTGTAGGAAATTTTCTGAATTTACACGTTGTGGCAAGAAATAAGGTCTAAACACGTGGTTGCCGTAAATTCCAATCCAGACATTTGTACTAAATTCATGTTGAAAACTTCGTGGTCGAATGGCATGTGGGTTTTCATGTGCCCATACATGCAGATTGTGAAAATTTACTATACCACGACGAGTAAAACAAGATTCATCAGTCCACAGTATATTGGATAAGAAACCCCTATTATTTTGAATGGAGTTAAGAACCCACCTACAATAAGTCTTCGAGAAGTCTTCGTTCAGCGTCACCTGGACATAAACCTTGAACAGGTTGAAAATGATATGGGCGTCTGTGATCCCGTTTTAAAACCCGGGAAATTTTACTCTGGGAAATACCAAGAGCAATAGCAGCACGTCGAGTACTTGTCGTTGGGTTCCTATTAAATTCCCGCAATATACGGTCTCTATCTCGTCCACGGTTGTTCTGTCGGCCCCCGGGTACATTTTTCAAACCCTGGTTAACAAATCGACGGTGGATACTCACAAAAACGGAATGATGAGGTTGTCGTCTATTTTGAAATCTTCTTCGATACTCCCTAGCTGCGTATCTTGAATTCCCATTTGCGAACCCATAAATAAAATGAATGTCGGCTTGTTCGCTATTTGTAAATGTAAACGGCATGTTACACTAATTAAAATCTGGCAAATCACATAAAATAACTTTTTAATCTTAAAAATAATAATTAATAACAGTGAAAATATTCAAGATGAAGCAAAATTGTTTGTAGATAAACTTGTAATACGTCAAACTGTCGTTTCAAAATATGACATAATGCTTACTTGTTTTCCAAGGAGTATAATATTTTGTTGCAATTATTACGTACAGTTACAAATACGCTAGTTTTAAATGGAAATTATTTAGCAAACAACAACAAAAATTGGAACAGAAATTGGTACATGCACAAGTTTAATAAAACTTAAAGGAAATTTTTAAGACTTTTGGCAACTGCACAATAATCTATTGTATTGTAAGTACATTTGTAATTTAACAGATTTCAACATATAAAAGTATTGTATTTGAGTAAGGCTTGATATAACAAATATTTATTTTGACTACATTGGAAAAAGATAAAGAATAAGAGATTTCGGCTTTTTAGAATCCTTAACACACCATATTTAGGTAGGTTTCGTTGAAAGAATTAAATATTTAGCCGATAATTATTATTGCTAATAAATAAATTACTTAATTTAGTACCACATCAAACACTAAAAATCAAAATAACTAGGAACCGCACAGGAATTTCGAAACAGAATAAGGGACATTATTTTTGTTAAACTGTATGTAGATAATGAAAATAACAGTTATTTTTTAAATAGTCTTTGGCGTAGATGTTCTGTTTACGAAAGGGGTGGAGCACCCCTTCCACCCCGCCGCTGTGCAAGTTTTTGAACATTCTTACCGCTTGTTTTATGCGCCTTAATTAATAGGCATTATCCCCCAAACATGAAGAAATCTAAGCGTTCGTTTATAAGTCATAAAGAAAAATCGAGAAAAAAAATATAATAACGACATTACACTGTCCGAGAAACAACGGCCAATATCTCTAAAACTGTCGTAGTTAGAGCAAAATTACAAGAGATCAAAATTGTTACTAAGGGGCCGTTATTTTAGAAATATGTATCAGATCATGTCAGTGGCGTACGAAAAAAAAGTTCCATTATGCAGAATATCCGAAGTACCCGAAAAAAGTAACATCCACTATAGTATTTTCGACAGGAACAATACAACATATTGATCCTATGCAGGTTAAGATATGTGTAAAATATTTAGTGAATATATCATTCCGTTCAGAAAATATTACACATTAATGTAAAAAAAATGAAACTTTAACACCTTGTATCTTCCTTAGGAAGCTAGATCGGCCATATATTTATAGGCACTTTTCTTTTTAAAAACGCGCGTTCTATCCCCTGTTAAAGTTTGTCTACAAAAAACTGACTCACCCTGTATATTGTTAATGACACCAAATGGCTTTGTAACGGCAAGTTAATCCTAGTATATTATATTAAAATATAGTGTAAAAGGTAAATGATAAATTTCAGTCAATTTTATTGTTAACTATTGCTATCATTGCTTTATGATAACAAAAATTGGCAAACAAAATGCCTTGCCTCATTGCTAACAGCGGTACATGCTTGTAGCTAAATATATAGCGTACCTATTTTACAAGAATATATTAATTAAAATATAAAGCCACATAAAGTACCAGTGCTATTGAAATTGAGGGATCGTAAATTAAGTAAAAAGACACTCAGGAAATACGAAATACAAAACAAGTTATATAAATTGTAAATATATTGTAATTGCAAATAAGATATATTATAAGATATATGTATAAGATATATGAAATATAAATTCATTACGCTTCAAGCTTTGCTACCTGATGATCCACCGAAACGTGTGAATTTGTGCCAGATGGTAATAACTAGGACATATTATAAAGATTCCTACTTTCTTAATTATTTGGACGAACTAATCGAAAATTTCTCGTGAGAGAATCTTCAATAGACACAACATTCATTTTTGGCCACAGAATATCCACATTTTGTAAAGGAATGAGGGCACGAGTAAAGGTTTATTCACTCAACGATATAACGAATGTATATTTTTTAATAATGTCAGTATCTATTCAGATTGGGGTCGCAAATTAACAATTTTTGTAAATACTACTCTTAAACATGGCGGCTTAAAGATGGCTTACGGATTATGCCATTTATAGTCTGATTCGAAAACAAATATTCAATATGGTTGTGTTTTTAAGGTGAAAACTTCTTTAAGCGCGCTCAGCACCGTCACGCGTCATGCTCGGCTATGTAACGCTCTCTCGAATAAAGTAGGCTCGTGTCGACTATGTGAGAGAGGATCAGTCGGCAGAGCGAGACAGTAGAGAGGTTTTGTGGGTATTGAATGAGACTGAGCCGTCACGTTCGTCTATGTAACGCTCAGTCCACTCGTTGACTAAGCGAGAGAGATAAACTTGATCTAAAGTATTTACAGCATATTTTAGCTTCCATAGGCCTATTTTCTCATTCTTAGAATATAATAGCAGTGAAGAAGTCCAATCATAGGAAAATTCCACAATATAATTCTCAAATATTTTTGTTTATTTTGTAACTAATATTACTTCCGTGGGTACAGATATAAGAATAAATCATTTTATATAATATTATCGATATTATCTTTTGTGGATTCACCGAACTAATCTATTATATAACAGAAATGTAATTTTATATAACAGGCGCATTTTTTAAAATTATTATACCTGTTAAGGTAGACATATATATTTATCAATTTATTGTTTCTTAAGTAAAAGAAAATACAATACATTTTATCAGAAAACAATATATCAAGAGGTTCCGTCTGGTCGGGTTACCGCCCTCTGTGTCAAATTGAATTGAATTGGACTGAATCGAATCGACCGCCGAAGTGATGGTCAAACGCAGTACTTGCTAACTATGAGTACCTAAGTATTTTGGAGCGATATACAGTGGCGCCCCATCTAGCGCCGGTTACCTAAAGCATCTGTGGGTGCATTGCGGGTTGTGGTAATACGGGCGAACGTTACAGTATATATTTTAAAATTCGAAAATTATTGTAAATTTTGTAACTAATACTATTTCATGGGTGCAGAGATAAGAATAAATAATTTTATATAACAATATCGATATTATCTTCTGCGGATTCACCGAACTAATCCATTATATAACATAAATGTAATGATATAGGTGTATATTTTAAAATTCGAAAATTATTGTTTATTTTGTAATTAATATTACTTCATGGGTACCGAGATAAGAATAAATAATTTTATATAACAATATCGATATTATCTTTTGTTGATTCACCAAAATAATTCATTATATAAAATAAATGTTATTATATATAGGTATATATTTTAAAATTCAAAAATTAGAAGTTTTCACTTCTATCGTGTGGTTATAAGCACACACCCATGTTTTTTTTATTTTTGGATGGTTATTTGGTCCGATATGACTTAAAATCGATATGTCGTTTTTTTTGCTTGCTGTTGGATTTTACCATTTACGATTTTATTCTACTCATAATCTGTATTTTAGGGATTTTGGAGGCAGCAGAACGCGATTTTTTTATGAGTAGGTTATATTCAGGACTGTCACAATTTTTTTGTCAAGATGTAGAATGACAAGTTTTAGTTAATTGGTGATGGTTACTATGTAGATGATACCCGCATCGGGATATGTTGATGTGATCTTTTGCTATTTTCAATATAATATATAAAGTTGCTAAAAAGTGCTGATAAATTTTGAAAATGGCGGATGAATATAGCCTTTATCCGAGGCGATTTAAAATCTGTATTTCGGGATTTTTTGGGTAACAGATCTGTATTTCGGGAGTTTTTGGTTAATTATGTTTTGTTATAATAAATATTCTAGATGACGGATATTTTTGCTATTTATTGTCCGAATCGATTCCAAATCGGTCTCGGGAATCCATATCAAATCAATGACGGAAAAATTTAAGTTAATATTCCAATGCAAAGAAATGCAAATTTTCTCCCACATAATGATGAAATAAATTTAAAGTTAAATGTTAGTCAAATGACATCAATAATATTGCTTCTAGCCTTAATTTATACATTCTAGCTTATGAGTTTTTTACTGAGTATTAAATAACTTGGCAAACAAAATTTCGGCCTCACTGCTGACAGAGATTTATGCTTGTAAATACTCGTATATATAGTACCTATTTTACAAGAATATTTTTATTAAATATAAAGCCACATAAATACTACTCCTAGTGATATTGAAATTGAGAGACCGTAAAGTAAGTAAAAGAGACACTCAGGAAATACGAAATACTATAAATTTTAAATAGTATTGTCTTGAAGTTGAACAGTTTGTATAAAACGAAAAAATATTTTGTCAAACTTGGTCCCTCGACTGGTTTTAATTTAAAAGTTTGAAGTGGAATTTTGTTTTATATAAAAGTTTGTTTCATTGCATCGGTTTGTTAAAAAATACTAGCAGCGTTTAAATTCAGAAGTCTGGAATACAATCATTTAATTAAAAACGTCACAATGAAAAGGAAATGAACGCATAATATGTCAACGGCCCTTAGTAGTTATTATTAGACGAGTAATTAATCTGAAAAGTTTTGGAACAAGTAATTATAAAACCAGGGAAATATGGTATATTATTAGTTGTAAAGTCAACAAGCAAACAGAATTATTTCGTCATTATATATTATATAAAGGTTATAAAATTGGGGCATGTTTGAAAATGTAGAACCCAATATTTTTCCTTACGGATGAAATTGTGATTTAGTAAAACTGTGTTTATATTTTTATTGCTTCATTACAGGTTTGTGTGGTCATATTACTATTTAATCAAATTCAGTTAATTAGTGGCAATTCTTTAATTGCGTGTAAGAAAATTTAGTGGAAATATCAATAGTTATAGTAAATAACATATAGACCTCGATATGCTTCTCGAATATGCCATTCTTGCATGAAGAAAATGTATAAAGCTGCAAAGATGTTGCTTTTGTTTGCTTTGTTTGGTTTTGTCACGAAACTTGTATGCTTATAATTAATTATTTATTTTGGTTTGCTAAATAAAATATAGAAACAGATAATGGGGAGCGCCCCCAAAAATTCACTGATTCCGAAAAAATATATATTTCCCAATTATTAAAACAATTTATAAAATAAATATAGTACGTGATGTAAGTATACAAAAAGTTTTTCATATCAATTGCTCTTTTCGTGATACTAATTTTTGGTATATGATTTATTTGTATGTTTGTTTATTCGTTTGTTTCTTTATTCATTTGTTTATTTATTTATTAATATATTGCCCAACAGATTACAAAATCCAATTACAGGATCAAATTTAACAAAGTAATATGTAACAAAATATGAAAAAATCGAAGTAAAAGTTAATAATGAAATAACCCGAGATGAATTCGAGGACAAAATAATCGAAGCGTTACTGCGTAGTATTTAACCAGACGAGTACGTCTTCGTTTTCAAATGGAAGTGTGTCATTTTGATTTTAGGGTGCCTCACTAATCAAAACTCTTTTAGTTATGTTTAGAATGCCTATCTACAAATTTAATACCACGTTAGCCTCATATAGGCAACTTTTTTGCGAAACTACAAATGAGTCGACATACTTATATTTAAGTTTTTGTCTCAGAATATTGTAAAGATTGAAGTAACGATCTTAGCGGGTTTATGGACTAAAACACCGAATGAAAATAAACAACGGCATTGAGCCAATAGGCAAGTGCAACAACGAACCAACTGCAAATAATGTTGTTTCGGGGTAATTGCCCCTCATCAGCTCAGTGCCGTTATTTAATTTTTATTCTTCTTTTTATATCCTAAGACACCTAAGATCATCACGTCGTTCGTTTAATTCCTTGGCTATTGGTTTGACAGTAGTGCTGAACTTAACTTTCTGCATCGACTGCCGCGTAGCTTCAAAGCCGAAGCGACGGATGCGAAATAAGGAAGAGATTCCACCTATCTTTCCAATTGTTGTATCCATTGTCTCCTCATATTTTCCTTCTCTTTATCGGGCTGCACTACACTGACGAACAACGTTGTTTGCAGTTGTTTCGTTGTTGCACTTGTTTCGTTGTTGCACTTGTTTCGTTGTTGCACTTTTCCATTGGTTCAATGTAATTATTTATCTTTTTTATTGTACAGAATATGTAATTAGTTATAATCTGCTCCGGTGATTTTGGCACACCTTGTATATTTAGATTACAAAGTGTAACGAGGCGGAACAGAGCAGTGAAGTTTTACTAAAATAAGCTCGGCTCGGTATCAGTTTCTTAGTTGATTATAAGTTGATTATAAGTAGATTTCTTGCTTAGAATGTATGCAAGAATTTTCCTAAACTGTTATTATCCAACAACTCTTATTTTATATTTGTATAGATTAAATATAAACTTCTGCCTGGTTTAATTCAGATATCACACTAGAAAAAGAGGCATTATGTTAAATTAATAATATACTAATGAAAGCAAGAACAGACAATTTCAATACTTGTTCTCGATATTTACTACGCGAATAACTTAAACAAAAAATTCAGATAAATATTCGTCTGACTTTTCCTTTAAAATTGCCCAAAATTACTCCTATGTAACGGAAACAAAATGGCTACGTGAATTAAGCATTAACCTTCCAATGACTTTGCGCAGATTAATAGGCGAAATGCGTTCTCATGAAATAGAAATTTTGGTGGTGGTCCTGGTTGGCGTAGCTGATGAAATTGATTGTGACTAATTGGAAGCTCGTTATTCACAATTGTTGATGGTTCATTTCTTCCGCGTTACAGAACTAATCCATCCAATTCAGTAAGACGCACATATAGTGGTAGATAAATAATACTAGCCACCCCTGTCACTATAGTATGTTCGAGAATGCTTTAATGGGGAAGAAATTGTATATTTTTGGTATTTTATACATCTAAAGCTTTTATGTTTATGTTAATTAATGCTTTGTTTTTGTTTATTTCTTTTATATAGGTTGAATCAATATTTTCGAACGACAATATTTATAATATGGGGCCTTAGAAATTCTGTAATATTGTGGATGTGGACTTGCTATGTTCAATCTGCGATATGAAAACTATACCAATAGCCCAGTCATTGAAGGTTCATAAGGGGGAATGCTAAAAAACAGGAATAGGAAGGAACACTATTTTATAAAATTAACCCTAAATATTTCAATCAAAAATTAACGAACGAATTATTGCTCCTTAAGATTAAAGAAAAAATCCAACTATCTTTTTATGTGCCGCTCTAGATTGGTCTGTAGAATCTAACTTAATTAACATAAGAAATGTCGAAATAATCATGGTATTAAAAGGAATCACATTTTTTTGTCCCTGAACATGCTCATACGTCTTTTTTTACTTTACGCCGCGCCGGCCGGCTTGTGTGCAAGTTCGACAATTCATCCCATGTTCGTGTTGCAATTTCCCTATCTCGCCTGTGACGTACTCTCACCCACACATCGTAATTTAAAGAAAATGTCAACATCAATATTATATTGCAGAGCACGCACGGAGGCACGTAACCTTGAACTCTTGAAGTAACCTTGAATTTTTATGACAACCTTTTATTTAACTTGCAATGTTTGTATGTAAGTATGTTTGATCGGGTCGAATTTTGCAACTGAATTTTAAAGCAGTTATCCTTAACCGATTGACCCGAAATTTTCCATTCACGTTTAATTTGGATGATAGTGCATGATTAGTTCAGTGACGTCATTCTAAATCCAATATAGCATACCGACAAGATGGCGGACTAGTTATTTTTTATGCACTTTCATGATATGGGTATCAAAGAAAGGGTTTGCTGAGAAGAATACGAAATAAGATGGCATCACTCTAAATCCTATATTGCGGACTTCCAAAGATGGTGGAACATATTTATACACCCCCATGATATGGAAAAGTTTTAAGTAGTCAAATTTATGCGGAATAGAAGAAATAAATTATAATAAGCAGAAATTTCTGGGATAGTTAGCTTATGTGTGTAAGAATATCTATCAATAAAGTCCTAGGTAGTAAGCTTCATCCCTAGGTATGTGGATGACATACCTATAAAAGTAGGTATGTGGATGACATCTTTGCCGTGTTTGACACTAAGATTGCGGATGTAGAAAACTTCATTTCCAAATTAAATAGTCGTTTCACTTCTATAAAGTTTACATATGAACTAGGAAATAATGGAAAACTTTCATTTTTAGATGTATTAGTAATTAAAAATAGTGATAATAGGTTAAAATTTGATATATATATATAGATATATCCCTAATGACTCTCACCACTGCTATCAACATAAAATGGCAAGTTTAAATTTTCTTGTCCATCGTTTACTAAATTTCCCTCTCAGTAATGAGAGATTTGAAAAAAAAAAAGTATTAATTAAAGATATAGCTGTGAGTAATGGTTATCCTAGAAATATAGTTGAAAAACTAATTAGGAAGCGTAAATTTAAGGACACACTTCGTAATTCTACGACCTTTCAAAAGGATATAGAGGCTCCAAAATATGTATCCATCCCGTACGAACCCCGGTTTACTCATGGTTTGAGTAAGGTTTTCAAAAACGTGGGTATAACAGCGATTCATTCGTCGAGCAACAAATTACAACAACTTTTAGGCAATCCAAAGGATAAAATTGTTCCAAATGAAAGGTCTGGGATTTACGAAATTAGTTGTAATGATTGTGATCAAAAATATATTGGACAAACGAAACGGTCAATTAACACCAGATTTAAAGAACATATGGCTCATCTAAAATATGGAAGAACAGATAAGTCTAGTGTTACACAACATGCTTTTGACAACAATCATAGAATAGATATTAGTAATTTAAGATTAGTTAGAAATGTGACCAATAATAGACAGTTGGATGCATTTGAGAGCATAGAAATTGTAAAGTGTAATAGTAGTATGCTTAGCAACCGGTGATTGAAGCGTGATTAGTCAAGCGTAAATTTGACGGTGATATCATACCGTAGCCCGCTTTACGCGTTGCTTAGCAACCGATCATTGAAGCGTGATTAGTCACGCGTAAATTTCACGGTGATATCATTAGTGACGTCACCGGAAAAATAGTATAAATATGGTAGATTTTGTAATTTAAGATTAGTTTTAATCTTCTCCGGATGATGCCAACTTGGTTGGCGAAACGCGCGTCGAGCGAAGTGTTTTGGTGTTTGTGGAAATTTCTCCGAGTGTTACAGTTACATCAAAGGTTCCAGCCCTATCCAGTAGTAAACAAAGATGTCTGCAAACCTTTGTTTTTGATAATCAAATCTTCTAAATCTGGGGGTGTCAAGATCCATGTGCAAATCAAAAATTCGACCAGCTTAAGCCTATTTTATACAGCGCATCCTATGTGAAGAGTCTATTTATTTGTATAATGTCTATGTGTTTATAATGTTTATGTACTATGTTATTTACATTTACTATGTATGTTACTACGTTGTTTACGAACATATAATACGAACTATTACGAACTACAATAGCTAATAGCGCTTGCGCAATTAAAGACCGTACACGTTAAAATCCGCCGAGACCTGGCCAGTTTGAACTATGTATGCAGTGATGGACCGCTTCGGTTATGACTAGCTTGGTTTAGACCGGTCCATAACCGGTCCGGTCATGACCGGTGTGACCGACTCCCCGGATTCGACTTACCCAAACCGGGTACTGGCTGGTTAACCGGTTGATGATCGGTTAACCGGTTACACGATTATTTAAACGGTCTGAACCCGTTCGGTTGGTTGGTTAACGGGTTAACAGGACCATATTGACAGCCCTAATCCAAACCGCCTAATTCATACACCTACTAGAGAGAGAGAAAGATAGGTTGTTTTGAACTGCTTATGCCTTTTTGCCTTTCAACTTACGGCTGTGCCTTTATCTATATTTGATGAAAGAGGACTGATAAGAATAACCAAAAAGTCATCATTGTATCAAATTTCCATATCCGTACCAGAACGTCCAATTAATGTCGCCAACTGTGAGTATGTAATTGATGGCGGAAATCTAATTCATCGTGTTGTATGGCCGAGTCAGAGCACATTTAAGGAGATTTACTGTATATACATTTAATTTGTAAAAAGGCATTATGGGAAAAATGTCACAATTATTTCCGATGATTATGGTAATAATCCAACGAGCACAAAAGGTATTGAACGTTTACAGAGAATTTTAACAAGAACATCTCCCAAAGTTATTTTTGATTCAAATATACCAATTACAGACTCTAAAGGAAAATTATTAAGCAACCTTGCGAACAAAGACCGATTGATTTCTCAACTAGTTCAGACCTTTCAAAATGAAGAGATACAAACTATAACCGAGGATGATGATGCTGATACAGGTATAGTTCAAACTGCTATACAAAAAATTTTAGATCAGAAACGGTCGTAATTGTAGGACACGATGTCGATCTCCTTACCTTAATTATTGCCGTGACGCCAATTGAAAAGGATATTAAACTACTACAAGACAGGCCCAAGGCCCAAGGTAATATAAAAGCAAGAATTTATAGTTCTAAAGATTTACAGTTATCAAAATGTCCTCAAGAACTCAAGAGAAAGAGTTCTTTTTGGTCATGCATTTATTAGTAGTGTCACAACGTCTGCTTTTTTGGAAAAGGCAAACTCGAAACTATTAATTTATTAAACTCAGAACGAAATTTACGTTGTTAAAACTTTTAATAAACCAAATGCTACAAGACAGGATATTACTGAGGCAGGGAAAATATCTACTCTTGCACTATATAAAGCACAAAAAAATGAAACATCAATAAATCATCAGAGGCATGTTCTGTTTAACACCTCGGTCGGCAATTCTAGTCAAACGGTTACTTTACGGTCAAAGTTACGGTTACGGTCAAAGGGCCAATACCGCATTTTTTTCTTCTATTTTCCGTTTGTATTTTTTTAAATTATTCACTTAGTTTTTTATAGTATATTTTGAGACGTCTCATAATCCGATGCGGGTATCGCCTATAAAGCTGCTGCAAAGTACTGACGAATTTTCAAAATGACGAATTAATATTGCCTTTATGGTACGAAGCGATTCAAAATCTTAAATGTCGGAGTTTCTGGGGTAACAGATGAAGTTTTTTGTCAAAATGAATAATCAAGATGACGGACATATTTTTGATTGATGGTTCGACACGTCTCAAGATCGGTGTTTGAGGAATTTTGGGGTCACTGATAACGATTTTTTTGTCAAACTCAATATTTAGGATGGTGGCTTAAAATGGCGGACAGAAAATACATCTTATAATAATATTGCTCCATATTTTGTTATTTATATTAAACACCCGACTCAGCGAAGAGTACACTACAGAATGTAACAAATTTTATAAATTCACTAGTTTTGTTGACGATTGATTTCAAATACAATATTTCTATTAGCTGCTATTTCACAAACACACAACTTGCCGCAATATGAGTAGTATTGAACTCAATTAAATTTTAACCCCCATATTTTACGATTTATTGCTCGTGGGTAAAATAATTAACTGCCTTGTACCTAACAATTCTAATTTTAAAATACAACGAATATATTTGCTTATGCGGTTAATTATTGTACCGAATGCCCCATTGTATTTTGACCCATTTAAAACCTATAAACATTAAATAAGATATTACTGATTTATCACCCATTTTCTAGAGAAATGATAGTGTTAACAACTGAAAAAAATTTGCTAGCACTAACATTAAAAATAGAAATAAAATTATTGAATATTCTATGTATGTTAAATTGGTGGTAAGAACCAATGAACTGAGAAGCTTTTGTCATCAAAACTTCTTTAATGTAACGTTATTTTGTAGCTTACTGTGATACTTAATTTAGCCACTTAAGGTATATATTTATATTTTATTTTCTAAAGAAATAAAAAAGAAAAATGGACAAACTAAAAATTTTAAATAGTAATCAAATTATCTACCTAACAGCAGTGAAAGGTAAAAGCTCCTTGCAGCGGCTAATCAACTTGTTCGGCTTTTTTGTATATGCAGCTGGAAAATAAGCAAAACAAGGTATGATAATTTACACAATATATCATTGATAACGTATATCGGTTTTTATTTTGAATCTGCTATATTTGAGTTATTTTAAGTGAAAAAGTTAAATGTGTAAATTTTTATTTGGAAACGAAATCTCACAAAACAACACGAAGAAGATGTAGAACTGTACTTGACAAGAAAACTCCAACAACAAAAAATGATAAACTAAATTAAAAACGTTGTTTTATATTTGCATAATCTACTATATCAATCATAATTTTTTAAGAATTTCTATGGAACGCAGTATTAATTTTAAATGCTTATAAAAGGAAAACGTATAATTTCCATGACAAATATGGAATTTTCGGAAAAGGGAAACAATGGCTTTTATAAGTCTAGAAAAATACACAGGGTGTTCCATTTGACATAACAAAGTTGCCCTGTCCCCTTAAAATACGCTATATTATTTCCGCTCAAATCGGAAGTAAGCAAAAAAGATGGATACTCAGAAAACACTTATCGAAACATGCTATTTTTTCTTCAAATCTCGAATTTGCATTTATAGTCGAGGATATAAAGCAGTGAACTTCCGATTTTTTTAGCAGTAAGATGGATCATAATACGGTTTTGTGCGTTCGATTAGTGAGAGCATATACAAACTTTATGAACCAAATTTATCAATTAATTTTGAAAAAATGCATTTTTGCAAAGATGCATTTTAGAAGTTCATCTCGAAGAGACAATAAATAAAAAAAATACCACTCGGCAAATATTGATGAAAATGAGTCCAGTTTTGCTACTCTGGAGTTTTTGAGGCCGCTGAACACGAATATCATGATGGCATCGGTCTCCGAGGTACCTGGTGCCCAGAGTGGACAGTATGAAAGTCCTTATCCTAGAATTTTATAAGAATTCGTAACATGAAGTTGAAACTCTTTACTTAGTCGGGCGAGAGTTTTTGGGATCGCTGAACGCGAATATCATGACGGCAACACTCTCCGACGTACCTTTGTACGTACCGTATATTTTGCAACAACACGAATTACTTTTTATAGGATTAGAAAAATACTATATAATTTTGGTGTGATCACCATGATTATTAAGTATTTAATCTTGTATTATACTTATGTTGTTACGTAACATAACATATTTTATTTTAACAACAAAAATTGGTAGCAGTCTGACAATTTGGGGAAATATTTAAGACTTTTTAGTCGACAAGTCAAGAAAGAAAACAGTGTCATCAATGCTAACATCGAATTTGAATACTTAGCGGTGGTGTAGAAACGTAAAAAAAATAGAAACAGCAACAATTTAATCATAACAAAAAAGTGACACATGAATGTGGTAAATGAGGTTCCGCTTTACAACTTTGATTGTAATCACTTTCTCACAGTCCGCGTTTGGCTATTTTGCTTGGCTTCTATCGTATGATACTTTAGCCCGTCGTTGACAACGCAAACGTGCTCTCTTTGGCTTACCGATTTTATGTATGTAAAATCTATGTTAGTGTGTTATTTTGGCTATATTGGGTCTCTTTCTTTTTATTCCCTTTTTGGATGCCTCTTTCTCTACTTCTTTTGACTGTCTTTAATTTTTCTGATTGTATTTTGAAGTGTATTTTGAAGTGTTTTATTGTTTTTATTTTTTTTTTTATATTTCTGTAACTTGTCAACTTGTCGTGTTAGTGGCGGGGTGTAAATAGTGCTAGGGGGTGTAAATGTAATTATGTGATGGATATTCTGGCGGATTTCTGAATCTTGGGATCATTGCGTTTATATAGTGATATTTTGATTGATCAGTTTTTAAATAAATTTGGTATTAGCCTGTTTTCTATGAAGGAATCTAGGATAGGTGTTCCGATTAACTGATACATTATTTCGATTTTAAATAGTATTCGTGACGTTCTGCGTTTGGTTAAAATGATTCTAAGGTTTTTATTTTGTTGAGTTTGAAGTTTATTCTTTTTAGTTAGATATAAAATGATACCTACCATATAGCTGCTGCATATGTCAGGGTAGGTCTAATGTAGTATTTGTATAATAACGTGCCTAATAGATATACTGGCGTTGTTGAGTATATGAAATAGTTTTCCCGTTCTTGACTGTGCCTCATTTAATGTTACATCCGTTATGGCTGTTTTCGCGGGCTCTTTTTTCCGGAAAAATATTTGTGTCTTCGTCCCGTTAATTTTCAGCACCCAGTTTTTATCAAATGAGATTATTTGTCTGTCTGCTGTTTCATTTGTCGGGTTAGAAATGGTAAACTTCTTGTCGTGGCTATTGTTGCTGTATCGTCGGCGTATAAAGCAATAGTAGTTATGTGGTCTGTAGGTTAAGGAATGTGGTGGGTGTATACTGTATAGGTTAAAAAATAGCGATGGGCCGAAGGAAGATCCCTGTGGAACACCAGAATGCAACATGCGGGGTAGTGAGCTATCCCTGTTGATTGTCCACTATGAATTGGTGACCGGAAATGTATGATTGTATAGTTTTAATTATACGTATCGCAAAATTCGGGACATGTAGTTTGTATCACTTTCTACGCCAAAGCAGCCGTTTTATAGATATTCGCTCGGATTTTTCGCAGTCTTCCAAACTGCCCCCGACTTAGGACACTGATAGAATGAAACTAGTGAGGGATAATTTAATAAGCTATAGGACATTTTCTGTGTAGAATTTAAGATAAAACATTTCCGTTTTTATACCTTTATGGTGTCAAAATGCTGCTTTTGAAGAAAAACGCGAAAACAAAATAAAAAAGATCACCGTTAGTCCCACCCTAACGGTGAACTTTTCAGTTCCTTACAATTACTCCTACAAACTATCCCGGGACAAAATCCTAAAAAGTCTAAATAGCGTGGACTAACATCTAGACACCAATATTTATTGATAAACGACTTCAAAATATCGTTTCCCCGTTCCTATGTATTTATTTTTCATCGCGCTTATGGTACAAAAATCTTTATAATTTTTAATGGATATAGAATTCCTATGTAAGCCTAATCTGATTGCATTTGCATTGTTAAATACTCGTTTCCAAGTTTTAATGAGGAATGGTTGCATGTTCTGACTGTATCGTGATAATGCTAATATACTGCACAACTTGTTGCTTTATAATTATAGCACCACTAATCGTTGATTAAGCCGATTACGGCTGCCATGCATTTTATGTGCTTTCTGTGATAATTCTGCTATGATATATGGTTTTCCAAAACAGAAGATTCGTTTTATACCTATAAAGCGACACATAACGTTTAGAATTTCAAACTACAGAGTGTGTATCAGCAAAAGCTATATATTATGTATAATATAGACCCTTAGTAGCCTGATCAAATGGTGTTTTTTCGGTAACATGAGTCCAGTACAAGGTTTCTCAAGGAAATTATATATTTTTTGGAAACAGGTTTGTCGCCTCATAGCAGTACCAGCTCAGGTCGAAAGAGGCAAAAAAAGCTTGAAATTTTCGGAGCTTCTCAGGTTTTTCAGCTCACATGTTGCACACGACGCGACGCGATCATACGCAAAATATCAATGTATTGAAAATTGAAGAGCAATAAATTCTGCGTCGAATGACCTCTCTAACTTCCAAATAAGACCGAGTTATAAGGTCGCCATCGTCAGCCAAAAAAAGGAAATTTTACCGACTTTTGTGAAAACTGCAATAAACTCACTTTGATGAGCAACGACCTCGATGAGCAAGAAGACCGCCCTCCGTTTGCTGCACCACTGTCAGAAGTAGCTGAGGCTTCAGAAGGTAATTAATTTATGTGTTATTTTACAACGTAATAACTGGACATTGCAGTTAAAAAACAGCCACAGATCGCCACTCCGAGTGATGAAAAGCCTGGTCCAACATCCTTCACCCGGACGTTCCACAGTCGCAGCCAAACGAAGGAGAGTAAAATAAAGATTTCTGTAAGGTATTTTCTATACAGCGCATCTTCATACTACAACTTACTTACTCTATTTTCCACTTACTATGTTTTACTTACTCTTTTTTGGCTATATGGTCTACCAATGATTTTCCTCCAATATATAGTGAAAAATCACTTCTTTTATCTTGTAAATCAAAATGTAATAAAGGAGTAAATATTTTTTCTAAATGGGTACTTATTACTTCCTATTACTTACATCTACAAAATGCTAATAAATCCACCTCATATTTAAAAAAGGAGTGGGAAGGAATTAAAGGGTGTAGATGGGGGTTGGAGAGAAGGGGGTAAGTACTTTAATTTAGGATTGGGATGAGAGGTTTGAGAGGTGGAGGGGTGACAGCGCAGAGATGTTATTATTGGACCCCTTCATGTTGGTCAAATAAGCCTTTAGAGGGATAATGGAGAAATCGGTATATGCGTATATATTGATCTAAATTTCAAATTTCGGTGCTCTTTAAACGCAAAATTTAAATTTTTGCACGTAGTGTGGCTGTTTTCAAATCACAAAAATGTACGTCTAAAAGTGATTTTATTGCAGTTTTCACAAAAGTTGGTGAAAATTGCCTTTTTTCGAGTGACGATGGCGACCTTATAAATTGATCTAATTAGATGTTTCATAGACCATTCGATGCAGAATTAATTGCTCTTCAACTTTGGGTACAGTAATAATTTCCGTAAAAACCTGAAAAACTCCCAAAATTTCGACTTTAGCCGGTACTGCTAGGAGGCCACAAACTTCATGTTCAACACCCTAAAAACATATAATTCCATTGATAAACCTTCTACCGGAGTCATGTTACGAAACAGGCACTTTTGCACACCATTTGATCAAGATACAGGCAAGGCAGTACAACAGTACAATATATTTTTTTTCTAATAATGGATAATAGTAATTATATTAGAAAAATTAAAGACTCTCGAGGCATTTATTTTAGCTGCGTATATTTTATGTATTCAGGTAATTTTAGTTACTATATTATATATTACTGTTAATAGACCTTTTTAGTGATAACGTCAGAGCGCCTTAAAGAAGTTACAACTGTAGAATGCACAACTTAATGAATACGCCTTAAAGAATGTACAACTAAATTAATGGCACACCAAATATACGATTATTCCCATTTCACCATTTAATCAAAGTGTGATTTTATGTAATGAGTGTGATATTTGCGGGACGAGCAAATTGATATCCATAGCATTATTTATATTATGACATATTTGACATATGTCAAATATATCATAAATAAAATACTCTTTTAAAAAAGGCCCAAAAAAGGGACCGAAACGTCTAGTAATATAATCAGTCGTTTTATTGCTACTACTAGAGATCGAACATTAAGAACGAGTAAAGAACATATAAGTTCGATATACATAAAACATATTATAAATAAACTTTCATTGCGTAGTATTAGTTAAAAACTCCATGTAAATAGTATTTATAATAAGGAAAAATAGTCAAGTACATTTTAAAACAAAAATATATAGATATTTATTCATAAAATAAAACAATTTCATATTCATCGGTAAGAATTTGACCAGAATTACCATGCAACGCAAGATTCAGTTAAACATTGAGCATCTTATACTAAATACAGCCTATTCAATTTGACAAAGTAATTGTAGTGGATAGGGCTGGAACCTTTGATGTAACTGTAACACTCGGAGTAGTTTCCACAAACACCAAAACACTTTCACTTCGCTCGACGCGCGTTTCGCCAACCAAGTTGGCATCATCCGGAGACGATTAAAACTGAACCTCAGTTTTGTATATGCTTTTGTGTTGTATATGCTGACAACAGAAACATTTTCTGTGAGAAATTTCTGTGAGAATCAAAGAGTTACATCTACCATCTCGCGGCGATTATGTAGAAGTTAACATGTAATGTTCTTTCCCATAAAATAATAGGTATTTTAACGCAAGTTAGCATAAAAACATGAAAATTACATTTTTTTAAATGTAACTGTCTTCTTCCGGATGAACGATATAAAGGGTCCGCCAATAAGCGCGCTCGATCTTTAAAATGAAATAAAGCAAGTTGTGTGAGAGGTATAAATGAAATTTATTTTTTGTTTGAAAGAGTATTCGAAGGCATTATGTATGGAAAATAATATCGGTCAAATGTCCACCTCGGCTTCGCTGGGTGGCGCGCATACGAGAAGTCCAATTTTCAATGACTCTGGCGCACAAATCGGGCTGTATTTCATCGATGGCGTGGCGTATGTTGACTTTGAGGGCATCAGTGTTTTGTAGTTGGTTTGCGTAGACCTGTGATTTAAGAAAACCCCACAAGAAATAGTCTAGTGGGGTTAAATCGCACGATCTCGGTGGCCAGTTGATGTCGCCTCCGCGCGAGATAACCATTCCTCCGAAGCGCTCGTGCAGAAGATCCATTGTGGCGCGCGCTGTGTGGCTCGTAGCGCCGTCCTGCTGAAACCACATATCCTCGACATCCATATTGTCGATTTCATGCCAGAAAAAGTTCGTTATCATGGATCTGTATCGTTCGCCGTTTACCGTGATGGACACACCATCGTCGTTCTCGAAGAAATACGGCCCGATGATGCCTCCGGCCCAAAATCCACACCAAACAGTTACCTTTGCTGGGTGCATTGCGACCTGGTGGACCTCCTGTGGATTGTTCTCGGCCCAATAACGGCAATTCTGCTTGTTGACATTCCCATTTAACCAAAAATGTGCCTCATCGCTGAAGATGATTTTGCGACCAAAATCGGGGTCGACTTCCAACTGCTCTAAAGCCCAATCAGCGAAGATACGGCGCTGTCTATGGTCGTTTATTTTGAGCTCTTGTGTCAGCTGGATCTTGTACGGATGCTTGCCCAAATCCAGATGCAAGATTCGGCGAAGTGATGTTTCCGAAAGGCGGAGTTCCTGTGCGCGACGTGAAATTGACTGTCGCGGATTTTCACGCACACTATCGCGCACAGCGGCGACATTCTGGGCAGATCGGACGTTTCGACGACGCGTCGGTGTTGGCTGATTGTTCACCGAACCGGTTGCCTCGAATTTGTTAATCAAACGACGGATAGTCTACTCAGCAGGACGATCAATTGCACCGTAAAATTGGCGGAGCGCGCGGAACGTTGCTCGAACCGATGAATGATTTTCGTAATAAGTTTTAACGATTTGCACATGTTGCTCGCGGCTGAATTGGTTCATGGTGATTTGTGAAGATACACTGAATAATAACAACTACGTTTGCCAACTCTACCACAAACAACATGGCCGCCATGAGCTGTCAAAGATCGAGCGTCCCTATTGGCGGACCCTTTATATATATATATATATATATATATAAATATATATATATATATATATATATATAAATATATATATATATATATATATATATATATATATATATATATATATATATATATATATATATATATATATATATATATATATATATATATATATATATATATATATATATATATATATATATATATATATATATATATATATATATATATATATATATATATATATATATATATATATATATATATATATATATATATATATATATATATATATATATATATATATATATATATATATATATATATATATATATATATATATATATATATATATATATATATATATATATATATATATATATATATATATATATATATATATATATATATATATATATATATATATATATATATATATATATATATAAAGCAAGAAGTTAGTATCCAAGGAAGTTCAACTGTTTAATTTGGTAGCACATCCCTGGTTACGGATAATAATGCAGGAGAGTCAGCTATAGCGTTCTAAGTACGAACAGCTCGCTGTTTCGATTATAATATTGTCGAAATGTAATGGTTATAAGTAAATTAAATTCAATATATTAGTGCGATGTCAGTGGAATCCCATTACTGGTAATATAGACGAATGTGGCAAGCAGAACAAGAAAAGCAGTATTAAATTACAAAAGCAGTGAGGCAAGAACCTGACGATTTTCAATTTGATAATATCCAAATCAAAATAAATCAACAAGCGTATCATCGAGCAGGCGTCTAAAAGAAGTTAGCCGCATTTTAAAAGTCTAGCAACATTCCAGTACAGGGCAGCAGCAGACTCCAGCATCAGTGTAAACAAATCAGTTTTATGAAAATAGTGACTAGTGTTGTGATTCGAACGCAAAAAGGATTAATATAAAACTTTACATAGTAATGGCCATCTAAAACATATTTAATTTTAAGTAAACATTGTTTCAGAGGCTTAGTCCCATTTAATTAGAATAAGTTACCGAGGTTTTGGCGTAGGATAGTTATAAGGTTTAAAAAATTTAATTTTTACTATTTTGCATTATAATTCGCTGTAAAATTTTTACTTCCATTTGCGCTATAAGTTGCATATATATAAATTTCGTACTTGTGCATTGCAATTGTCATAGTGACAATCATACTTCCATTTATATAAAAATTAAATTTATTCCTATACAACTTCTGCTTTATTATTCTTATCTCAATATAAAATCTATATTTAGTGAATATTCTAAAATTTCAATCTCTTTGACAAAACAAAGTAATCAGTATCATAGATCCATTGACCATTTTAAAATAATTTCAAATTTCAAGTTAAAATATTATAAAATAAATAGAGGCCCAATTGAACCCCCCCTTATTGACCCTAGAGGACTCGTGCTTATCAGTGAACCTTCTACAACTACAAATAAGTGTTCATAGAACTTCGCTGTGTAATCACTGTACTTATCTCAATTATCAAATCCTTAAAACAATACTTTAGAATTTTCACACATTGTATACATTAGATACAATTGTCGCCCAACATTAAGGGTTTTCACAAGTTCATATTTCTCAATAGTCGCCCAAAACGTGAGGCTTTGGGGCATGTTCTAAGTTATAATTATTAATTAAATTATTTAACAAAAAGTATATTCATTGAAATTAATATGTAATTAAAATATCACTAATTTTTTAAAATGTAATAAATTATTGATTATCTTAAATAAACATCATAGCAAGAGTAACCGTATTCAAGTGAAGAGGTCTGATTAAAGTTAAAATATTTATTTTATCTTCTGCTGCCCTATATGGCAAATTATCTTTGTTTTATGGCTTCCCGTTTTCGCGCCCAATTCATTTCGACGATTTTGTTCCATTTACATAGCGGAAGTTTGAGTTAGAAAAATAGCGCCAATTTATTTTACCAGCTAGTAAGAGGCGGGTTTAGAGTACCTACTTCTCTAAAAAATTAGTTGTAATAAATTTAGCCATTTACTTTAGCTTTATATAAAATAGAGTATGTATCTAAGTACATTACCGATACTTGTACGAGTATATTATTAACTTATGAGCGGTATTTTTTTCAAATAAATATTTTATTTTTGATGGCAATTCGAATATTTCTACATTTCTAGCAAACATACTTGATGCTGTAATTCAATGAAAATACTACATTTGAAAATGCCTCGAATAACGCTGAAATTTCTTGTAACAATTAAAAACAGTGTTCCTAGTTTAAACTGGTGAAATAATAAAATGTGTAACTTTCTCTAGGATAGGATAAATGTGTAACTTTCTCTAGGATAGGATAAATGTGTAACATTCTTCGCTGGCTAGGGTATTTAATATAAAAAAAGCAGAGTATACAGCATTTATTTTTAATTGTTGGAGTAAGAAATCTGAACATTACGGTTAAACTTTATAGCGATACACCGATTTTTGTTCATTCTGACCATAAATAGCAAAAATATTCGCTTAAATATCCTGAATATTAATTTTTGCAAAAAAATATAATTAGAGACGCCTAAATTACCGATTTTGAGTTTATTCTGACGATAAATGGCAAAAATGTCCGCCATCTTGAATATTGAATTTAACAAAAAACATTGCAGTCAGCGACCCCAAAATTTCGGGATCTCGATTTTGGGTCGATTGGGACCATAAACAGCAAAAATATCCGCCATCTTGGAACTGCTTTCAACGCACTAAAGAATCTGTTTATTGGTCGATATTTCTGAAATTTTGGTATTGGCATCTTAATAGAGGAGAACATTTTCAGAGCTGTAGAATATGTGATTATTGAAAAATATTTTCTTAATATTTTTTTTGGCATTTATTATGAGAATTTGCTCAAAAATCGGGTTCTTCCTTTACCGAAAAACTATATTTCTGCCCTATTTGCCACAATTGCAACAATTTTTTTGCTATCCAACGAAAATTCGCGATTTCAGTTTTTCCTGATCAAATGCAATGTATACTTCCCGATGTTCACAGCGAAAACTATAATAAAGGTGACTATAAATGGTATTCGACTTTGTTTTGTACGGGTTACTTCCGATTGCCAGATCTGCTCTCTGTATTTGACACTTCATTCATCTTAAGTAGGTTGAAAAGTTAAAATAACCCTCCTGTGAAATTATTATGTAACCGTTTCATTGGAAATATTCTTATCTTAAAGTGGTACATTGAAAGAACGCACTACGTTAAGCTGACTCGAAATGGGGAAGTGTTTTCAATTTAGCGCTCTGCAAAAAGCTGCAACAAATTCTTGCAAAAGAAATATCCTTCCGAGGATAAAAACCGATTTACTAGAGGTATTAGGGCCTTTTTTGCGGAATTAATTATGTTAAGATATGAAATTGCGAGGGTTACAAAAATTCGTATTTGATTAAGATTTTCGGCTTCAGAATGGGATTATTGGAAGAGTTCTGCAAAGGCGTTAACTGATTTGTTGTGAGTTATTATTAATGAGCTGCCAGAAAATGGAAGGTCCCGGATTTATATTTCCTTTGTGATGCTTACTGTAATCTTTTCCGTTTATACTTATTTGGAGTCATTGTTATAAGCCATACCCACATTTTGTTCGGTATATATTTTATTTGTTAGGTGTCTTATGGCTTTTGTAGGTTTTATTTGAACATAAACGATGATGTACGCATTATCTATCGAGGGCCTCAAACAACAGATATACAAGTACCTTCATTTTATTTCTTTGTATGTGTGAACCAATTTTGCGATTCTATAAAAGCTCACTTATAAAAATACGTAAGTAATATTACTGTCTATTGTTTCATAAGTTTATATTATAAGCAGTCATAGACATAGACAGTTAAAGAGTAACTATATGCAGCTTCGGAAATAAATCGCCTACTGTATGCGTTGCATTCACACTCTGTTTATGCGTTGATAAATTGAACCACATTGATGAACCATAGTGGTGACGCAACACCTAACATTCCCTATACCTACCCTATAACAATTCGTAGTAGCAAAAGTTAAAACTAGTTAGCGTGTTTTTGAAAACCTCAGCAATTTTATCGGTATGTTAGTACACTATGCGGAGTTCAATGGGCGTTATTATACATAATATAAAAAAGATCTTTACAATGCATACTAAATTTAAGTTTAGGAGTTACCAATTACCAATTTTCCGTACCAATTACTACAGAAGCGGTAAATCACATCACTATGCAATACAAAAGAATATTTAGTGTAATTAATTTTATACCGCCACCATTTCTTGTGAACAGAACTAGGGTCTCCAGTCCGCGGCTTGCGATATAGGTCGCTATCCCTCTTCAACTCATATAAAGCCCATTTCCTTTCTCGCTCACTTAGAAGACAACTGCATGAACAAGCCGGCGATTTACTGGCTTTACTGTTCAGTGGTGTATCATCACGCGCAATCAAGGTGAAGTAACTTCAAAAGACGTCTTATTATGTCATATTCATCTTATGTCATATTGCGTTTTATTAGTAGCACTCTTCACATTTTTGTGAAGAGTGATGTGAGTTTTTCACATCAGAAATTCTCATTAAATGTGAGTAAATGCTTTTCTCACTATATAAATGTGAGATTTCTTCGGGGCTTTGCTTTTTTACTCCTTGATGTGCCTAGTTTTTCCAGTGTATAAAACCACTATAACCTCTAAACACTATACACTATACATTTTATTCTATATTCACGATATTCACTAAACACTCTATTTTATAAATGCTATAATACTATAAAAACACTATAAAACATTAATTATAACCAATGATTTTAACACTAGACACAATTATTATAAAAACACGGCTTTTACACTTGTAAACACCTACCTAACACTGTCAAGGACACAATAACTCATCGAACACCTACAACTGCCACTGAGACAATAACAAAAAATGTGTTAATACAACGCGCGAAATTATACCTATATACGTGCGCCACCACCCTATAGATGTCTTTCAGGTGATAACAACAGATGAAACGTTCGCTCGGAAAATATAAAAACAAATACACTTGCAGTTCGCATCCATTTGCAATTTGTTTTTGATATATTATAAATGAAATTGAGTTAATATTATTGTTTTTTATTTTATTTCCTATATTAGGATAATTGCGCGCGCCACTGAGCACCGCATTCCATTAGTTTGCATATCAAACGAAAGCACTATAGCCATATGCCATTATTTTGTAGGAGGGGCCAATAAAGAATTGAAGTAGGAAGGGATAAAGGCATGCAATTATGGAAACCTTCTGGAATAATTGTTCTCATAGCTCACCTCGGGTATCGTTGCCAATATATTGTGTTCTTTACAGTACAGTAGGTATTTTGTCATTTCGTCCTTTTCTGTAGCATGTAATAATATACCAAAGGTTTTCACTTGTCAGAACTATTTGTACCTCATAAAATTTACCTATGGAATAATATTTTCCTACCTAGCTAGAATCTACGAATAAAACCAATAAACCGTCCTCGTAAACGGCAGGTGCACGCGAAATTGATTTACTACGTCCTACAAAAAAAGCCTATACATTGATGTCGGTTAAAGTCCAGACCCTCGCTCAATGGAATTTGGGTAAGATCCAACGACTTTTGGAGACAAATATATTAATGATAATTATAATCAAAATTGATACCTTTACCACACTCAACTAGTTTTGAGTGGCTGGTTTTTTTAAACCCTGAACAGAGTTGGTGCTATACGAGTTTTAAATAAAAATTGAACTAAACTCATCGAGTTTCGAATGAACAGTTAACACAGGGGATGTGGCAACACAACGCGAGTACTCGGTATCGGTTACGCAACACTGAATCTGGGAACTACGAAAACATGTCTAAGGGGACAAGGATGTTCAGTGTACCTATGTTTTCCATTTCAATTTTTGTAGGAACCGACGGCGACGGGGGAAGTAGTAATCATGAAGCTAGGTTAAATGCACCTAGGCTAAATGCAGAATTTATGAACGCAAGCAACACCAAGAAAGAGGCGAGAGGTTAGCAGAAGTACAAAAACAAAATCGGTAGTACAATGAGCTGCGGGAAGAGCTACTATTGAAGGAAGAATGAGATATTATGTCGACCCAATTAATAGTTGCTAAAGTGATGCTGAAAATGCTGAGCCATTGGGGTGTTAGTATTGGGATAGAGCGGTTGAATCTTGACACTTCTATTTTTACAAGATTTTATTTAACTTACTACGTACGTATGTATGTTTTGTATATATGTACGTTTGTTCAGGTCAAATCTTGCAACTGAATTTTAAAGCAGTTATCTTCATTCGATTGAGCTGAAATTTTGAATACACATTTAGCTTGGATGACAATGCTTGGTTAGATAACGTAATGGTGACGTAATTCTAAATCCAATATGGCGGACTTCCAAAGATGGTAGACTATGTTTTTTTATGCACCCCATGATATGGATATCAATTCAAAGGGTTCAAGGGGAAAAATTCAAAATGGCGGAAAACAAGATGGCTGATATACCAAATTTCAACAGTTATAACTCGCCAAAAGTTAGGGACACCACTATCCCTAACTTGGTGGTGCTCTAACAAATGTTGTAGAGACCGACAAGGGGAAAAATTTCAATATGGCAGATCTAAGATGGCGCTCAAAAACTTAGTGGCTCCAATCTGTCTGAGATTTTGTTATCTCGGGGTTTTATTACGATTTTTGGGGTCGAACTGTTTGCGCCAAATCTTGCAACGGAATTTAAAAAGTATGCCTTGGTTAGATTCATGGGCGAGATTCATGGGCGAAATGGGCGTCAATAAAATTGGTTGGCAACCTGTCTAGGAGAAGGCAAGTTCCAAAACCCGGAACTGTGTTTCGTTAGGCACAAGTAAGCTTCAAGCTGAAATAAGTGGCGCATACCTCCAAAGACTCAGTAATGCGGAACACTTAGTGGCATGAGAGTGTAACAAACATGATGTCGTCAACGTACCACCTCAGGGCAGCGGGCGAACTCTCTTGTATATTAGCCTTCTAAACGAAGCTCTGAGAGGGCCGATGGAAGTACTCTTTCATCGGCCTCGTACTCGTGAGAACAACATGGAAAAAAAGACACGTCCAGCGATAACTAAAATATAAAAATAAATTAATAGTAAAAAAACAAGTTTTTATTTAAGTGCTCTGAAAATAAGAAAATAAACTTTAAATTAAATTAAACCCATAAATTTATTACTTTACACAATTTATGATATAAGAGCTTGTCGCCAGATTTACCTGTGTAGATAAATAAGAATACAATATGTAACTTGATACTGACATAATATTAAATTTCCCGATAAGCTTTTATATCGTATAAAGTGTAATGTAATAAATTGATGGGTTTAATTTAATTTTAATTTTATTTTCGTCGTTTTAGAACATTTAAATAAAAGCTTGTTTTTAAAAATTTTATTTTACTATTAATATTTACGACTCATGGTACAAGGCACGGAGCCACATCAGCGGCTAGAAGTGGGGTACATAATTAGTGGCACAGCGCGATGGTCAACAGCTTCCCAAGTATTCGCCAAGTTTTCAACAGATCGTTACTTAATAATAAATACTTGGCAAAACAATGATATTATTAATTAGAGTTTCAACTAGCTAATATTACGGGTTAGAAATAATACCTAAAGCAGTTTTACTTAGATGCATTATTAAGTTTTGTATTTCTTACATGTAAAACCAGAAAGAATAAATTTTGTTTGAGGAAAAGAGTAGGGTGGTGCGAGAGCTTTAAACAACTGATCTAGAGAACGATGCGTGGAATATAATTATAAAACTTACCTTCAATTCGCGAACTTCAATTAAAATTATATAAAACGCCTCGCCCGAATAGATCAATCCCATCCAACACATACTTCTAACAATACCTAGGTTTTGTTCGGTCGGAGCCGTGTGATCTATTGAATGTTGCAACAGGAAAATTGCTGCAATGGCAACAAAACACAGACGATGGAATGGCAGAGGGGCAACTTTCTATTTTTGAAACGTATGGACAATCTAGCGGAAATAAGTATACTTCATCATCTGATAAATTCGGGCGAGGCGTTTCCTGTAATTATAAGTTCACTTAATGTAAGTTCATTTAATTATATAGTCATATCACCTTGCATATCACACCTTATTTGTATTTCGAAATGACAAATGACTGACTCTGAACAAATGATATATAACGTGGAGTTGCGTCTAAACAAGAGTGAGTAGGTATTCTCCTATAGTATGGCTGATAGATAAGTGACTATTTTTATTTCTGGTGTTACTTCTGGGCGTAACTATGGACACTCTTACGTATATTATTAAATCTAAAATGTGATGTATGAATAATACCTGCTGGGATAATATCTAAGCTATTACTGCCGACACACTACACATACTAAACATTTTATAACGCCGATGCCTACATTTCTAATGATATATCTACGTACAGTAAATTTTCATTCGCATTTACAAAATGTGTTTCTGGTGGTAAGGAATGCATCGAACATAACCGGATGATCAGATCAAGACCGCAGGAGAATATCGGATAAGAACTGTTGGAAAGTTTTCGAATAAAGACCGAATCCCCTGTTATCGGTCCTTTTCTATCTCTGATTTGTATGCCCGCTGGTATCTTTGTTTGTGAATATAACATACGCTATTGGGCACAAAAACAACTTGTAAACGGACCATTTACTCAGTTTTCCTTACCGCGCTTCCCTCCCGGAACACTAGGGATGCGCCTAAAGCTATAAATTCACACCAACGTAATCAGTGATTTGCCTCGAATTGATTTATAAAACGACAGCCCTGTTGATACTATTTAAAGATTATCACCAATGGTTTTGTATCATTTGGGATTTCAAGAGGGAATAAAGGAATTTCCGAAAATGTTATTTAACAAAAAATATTCTTATCGCGTAGAGTAAATGTGTACTAAGGCAGGGCAGTTAGTTGGGGTGGGGGCATTGGGGACAATGCCCTACCTTAAAATCCGAATGCTTACTTGGAAAACTAAATCGGAACAAATCGCACTTGTTACTAATAATATACTGTTCTACCCATTCCTACACAGAAAGCCCCTATATAAGAGACAGTATATTAAGAATTTTTGTGTATGTTAATAAGTTATGTGTACGGTAAGAATTTTTCCGTTATGTTACTTTAATTTTTATTTAATTTTATCAATTTATCATTTATTTCTAAATGTCGATTTTTGCCGTAAGAAATGTAATTTGTTTTTTTTAAATAAATAAAAAAATAGGAACAAGAAAATAAAATTATAAACAGTATAAAAAAATATGGTGTTCTACTTGAAATTTCTAACGCGCTACTTTGAATTTATTTCTAGCTATGTACTAAGGTACACTGGTAAAATAATATTCAAACTTTTATGGAGCTTATAGAGAGCCTGGGTGTTTTTATTTCCAATTAAACTTGTACCGAATATATTCCGAGGAACCCCCACTGTCCGCGAGACGGGGTTAGGGACGGGGGAGGTAGACGAGTGCGGGAGTCCGAGTGCAATAACGGACGAAGGTGCATCATAGATACGCGGTGGTGGATTAAGATTCGCCTTTTCATTATAGTTTGTTAATGTGCAAATCTAGGCCTTTGAGCCCATGTGTTTTACTTATTTGAGTTAAGTTTATTCCCCTGGTACCAGGTATTTATAATTATTTCTTTATTACAAAAGTAAATACGAATTTGCCATACTATATCGTAAGTATTGTTTTATTTCTAGAACCCAAAATTAGTTAAATAGAACCCTGAGAAATCAATACAATTGGCACCAACTAGAGGCAAGTGAAATAATCAATATTGCGATATAGTAAATATATTTAGTTGTTAATTGGGACAATAATTTCCAATAATTGAGATTAAATCAAAATCTGTGTGGTTAGGTATTGTGGGTCCTATTTGATACCACAGGCAGCAAGTTTATTTTTTATTATATATGTAGGTATATTCCTAATTTTAAATAATTAATTGATAGCGATTTGGTATATATTAGGTATATAAAATTATTTGTAATGCTGAAAACAAAGAAGGGACAGATTGGGCAAGAGTCATTGGAAAATACACAATTAGGATATGAGACGGCTACGCAGGTGGCCGACCTCGCAGAAAAAATGCGACAAATGACCTCTGTCCTTCAATCTCGGCAGATGCAGGTGGGTGAAATATCTAAACACCAAAGTAAACAAAGTTGTGAAGAAGCGGGTGATATTGTAAGAAACGATGAACATGAATTAATTGAAAGGGCATATATTCCGCGATGGAGAGAATTAGGTGGCAAGCAAATAGTGTTTACGGTAAACGGTAACCTACACCCAGTGCCATTTATAAAAAAGTTATAAGAGTTGTTTATAGATGCGGGCGTACCAGAACCAGATAAAAATAGGTTTCGTTAGCATTGGCTTGCTTAAGGGGGTCGGCTGCAGTTTGGGGGCAAGTTAAAGAAAAGCAAATAGCCAATTTTTGTAATTTGAAAGAGCGGTTTTTTGGGGCGATATTGGGGTATAGAAGAAAGAATTATTCAATAAAATTAAATTCGGTACATACAGCAGTGGTAGCAAAGTTGACAATTTCTTGGGTCTCTTGAAGGAGGCATCATTTTTAACAGAACAAATTGCAGAAGAAAAATTAGTAGATTATATAGTTGGGTATTTTCCAGTAGATTTTCCATAAGGTGTGCTAGGTATATTAAATGAGTGGTACAAAACTACAGACGAGGTAGAAAGATATTTAAAAAGATTAGATGAGTTTTATACGGAAATGGGATATCGGAATCAAGGACGTCCTACAAATATAGGTCAGGGGCGTACTCAAATTTCGTATAATAGGTGGCGCAATAATAATAATCCTGAAAACCAGGGGTAGAGTAATAATCAAAATGTGAATGCAGTAAATTCGAGCCAAGGGCGGACCGTGTCAAGGGGGCCCCCCTATTAATAATAATAATAATGATTTGTCCACAATTTTTGCGCAAGATCCAGAATGGCTGTTAGAAGAAAATTTAACAGAGCAAGAAACGGGTATGCTTAATAAATTGCCGGTTATTGAAGTGACAATATCGGACGAAGTGCAAGGGGTTACGGATACGGATACGGATACGGGCTGTCAGATGAGTTGTATTTCGGAAAAATATTTCGACGAATTGAAACAAAAAGGGGAGCACCTGCCCGTATTTCCGGTAAACGGGGTCATGTTATATGGTGCATTTAACGATAAAGCCCGTAAACCAATTTATCAAACGCTGCTTATGGTCAAGATTAATTCTTTGCAAATTGAAGCACCAGTGATAGTGGCACCGCAACTGAAAAGACGACTAATATTAGGATATGATTGGGTGTTAGAGAACAGGGTGACAATCGCTAAAGTGTTAAAAGTAGTAATAAATGACGTAAAATATGAAATAAGTGTAAACGATACGATTGAACAAGAGGAATGTTTAGTCATAAATGAAACGGGTCTAGAATTTGAAGTTGATAGCAAAATTAGAGAACAGGTGTTTTATAATGAGGTACAATTAAGGGATATTGTTAATAATTCTGAAAATGGGGATAAATTTAAAGGTATGTTATTTGACGTTCTCTGTTGTTTTAAAGAATTTTTTTCTGATCAGACATGGCGCACGTGTATATATGAGCATGAAATAAAACTTAAGGATGACACTCCGTTCTGCATTAAGCCATATCCGATACCAAATGCTCATAATTATCTGTCAAACAACAAATTGATGAGATGCTAGAGTGGGGGGTTATAGAGGCAGCTGCAACTGAATATGTCAGTCCATTGGTGACAGTTATAAAAAAAGATAAGGCGTTCAGGGTCTGCCTGGATGCTAGGCATTTAAACAGTAAATTAGTAAAGGAGCACTTTATGCCTCCTAACCCGGATGAATTGTATAATTTTGTAAAGGATACTTTTCTGAATAGTCTCGATTTGACATTTTCATATTGGCAAATACCAATTAGGCGGTCTGACCGGAAGTATCCCGGGTTTTTGTATGAAGGACAAACGTATATTTTTCGAGTTCTTCCATTCGGTTTATCCATCTCAGTAAGCAGTTTTATTCGTGGATTAAACAAAATATTAGGCCCAGATGTATCGGATTTTCTGATACCATATGTTGATGTTATATTAATATATTCGCCAAATCAGGAGAAGCATATTAATCATTTAAAGATTGTTCTATCCAAATTTAAGGAAAACAATATTACGATAAAATTTAAAAAATTTAAGTTTTCTCAGACAGATAAAGTTTTTAGAACACATAATTTCGCGTACGGGAATAGAGATGGACCCCGATCGGGTTAAAGCCATAATAGAATTTCCGATGCCCCGGAATATTAAACAATTAAAATATTTTTTGGGACTAGCTAGCTATGATAGGAGATATTGTGCAAAATTTTCAGAACTTTCGATGCCTCTGTTGAGATTACTCAAAATCTAAAAACTGCTTTTGTTCAGGTGATTCAACAATATCACCCCAATTTAAGTCAGCCCTATTTCATTCAGTGTGATAGTTCGTATTATGGTGTTGGGGGTCTTTGTTTCAAAGGTCTCCTAAAGGGGATATCAATATTGTAAAGGGGATATCGTTTTGTAGTAGAACACTTGGTGGATCTGAACTTAACTACGGAATTACCGAAAAAGAAGCATTAGCTGCGATCTACTGTTTGAAGCAGTGGCGTGTTTTTGTTATCGCGTCTGATCTGACTATTATAGCAAATCTCTGACATTGTTAAAGAAGTGCCGTTTACTCAATTCGAGGTTAACGCGGTGGACGCTTTATCTTCAAGATTATGACTTTAATATCGTGTATTGTCCGGGTAAAGACAATGTTATCACAGACGCGTTATCGCGGTACCCTGTTCCAGATAAAGAAAGTAAAATTAAGAACATACACATTGTGGAAGTGGAAATTTTCAAATTTGAATTGAGTGGATTTTCACAGAAACAAGGCTTAAATTTAAAGAAATTGTTGGGGGACCAGCGAGCAGATGCCTCGTTAGAAGTAATTAGGAAGCAGGTAGAAGACGAAAAGACGGCTTGGTTTGTAGTTTATAACAATGGTTTGTTTAAGAAAGAGTGTGACGGATACAAAGTAATTGTCCCGTCATGTCAAATTGTCCAAGTAGTAGAAAATGAGCATTACAATAATGGCCATTTTGGTTCAAATAAAGTATATCTGGCCTTGAGAAGATGGTTTTATTGGAGGAAGATGAGACTACATTGTAAAAATTGTGAGAAGTTGTGACCTCTGTCAGAGGACCAAGATAGCAAAATTTCATCTCCAGTAGATAAAAGAATGTCCAATAGAAATCGAATTTCCTGAGTTGCCACCGAAAGATCAGGTTATTTTACTAGCCAGGGAAAAACTATAAACCAAGGCTAAGCAGAGAAAGGAGAGACATAATTCCAAGGGCAAAGTGGAAGAATTAAATATAGGAGATCAAGTATATGTTCGAACTCACCCACATTCGTCAGCAGAAGACAGAAAGATAAAAAAAAATCTTTTTGTTGTTTGAGGGGCCATATACCGTAAGAGCGCGAAAAGGACCGAATTCGTACGAGTTAGTGAACGCGACAGGGGAAAACAAAGGTACTCATAACATATATATAACCTAAAAAAGTACCGAACACCATATATTCCGAATGTTGACATGTTTGTTGGAAAACCATATCAACAGGGGGGTGATGTACCGAATATATTCCAAGGAACCGCCACTGTCCGCGAGACGGGGTTAGATACGGGGGAGTTAGACGAGTGCGGGAGTCCAAGTGCAATAACGGACGAGGGTGCATCATAGAGATGCGGTGGTGGATTAAGATTCACCTTTTCATTATACTTTGTTAATCTGCAAATCTAGGCCTTTGTGCCCATGTATTTTACTTGTTTTAGTTAAATTTATTCCCCTGGTACCAGGTATTTATAATTATTTTTTTATTACAAAAGTAAATACGAATTTGCCAGACTATATCGTAAGTATTGTTTTATTTCTAGAACCCAAAATTAAATGGAACCCTGAAAAATCAATACAAACTGAGGAACTAATTTATATTAAAAAAACAAGCTAATCAATAATTTATTGAATGCTTGCCTAACATCTTATATACAAGTGGCTATCTGCTTAGAGGTTATGCAAAAATTGAGTAAACGTTTAAGATGACTTACAAGGCACTCGTATAAAGGCGAACACTATAGGAGTTTATTGATCTGGTGACTGATTCAAGCTACTACTCCAATGAGTTAAATTTTGTGTAGCTTTTACATGAGAAAATGCAGGTCGCAGAAATAAGAAACGTTAACTCATGACTATTTGTTAAAATAGTCTTCATAACTTTTATCACTTTTAAAAAATTTGACAATTTAACTTGATTTAATTGATATACACTTACAACCACTCCAATTAGAATGTTAGTAAATCTTTTTGTATTAGTTAACATATTATGTAGTAGGTACCTAATATCTTCTTCAATATATGTGATCTGTTTGGTGTCTAGTAAAATATGTTTATGGCTATAACATTTATTTCTTTATATCCTGTTGTATTCCGAATTCGTACAACCATCTCGCCTATTTCTGAAGGTGATTGGTTAGAAAGTAACACCAAATGACGTACACCATTGGATGGAGCATGTTTAGGCCTATAGGAAATGACTAATTACTACTTTTTTTTTGCAATAACACAGGTACAACAACACAGGTAGGTGAAGTTGACCACGAAAAATGAGTGACAGGGAGGGGAAGTGGCTAATTCGTTTGACCATCGTTAGACCACGTTAGATCACCGATTAGGTTCGTTTGACCATCGTTTCCTTTAGAGTTATACAAAATAAATTTTTGCGGCTAACTTCGCTCAGCCCCAAAAGTTATGAAAATTTTAATTGTTCATAGCCTAATCGGTTGACTTTCGTTAGACCATGTAAGGCCATCAATTATTCTCATTTGACCACCCTCAGAAGAAAAGTTACAAATTTAAAGGAAAAAGATTTTCTGAAACAAAATCATGGGGAGTTTCCGTGGCTCTAAAATCAAAGGAGTGAGTTTTAAGCAGTTGTTTATATTTTCGATCGTTAGACCAACCACAAAAGTATTTTTCCACCCCAACGTTTTGTTAGAACACTTTCTGGAATATTTTATTATACTGTAAATACCTAAATACGTCTACAAGTGCAATTCGTTAATTTAAAATTATAAATAAAAATAAATTATAAATAAAATTTAAAATTATAAATAATATCCAATATGGGTACAGATACATCAGTATTTTCTCTCCCATATAAATCTCTGATGTCTGAGCCACCTAGTCATATGTATATCTGGGTTGATCATTGTGGTTAGAATAAGCGGTAGAGGTAATAATAGTATGTGATTATATAATTCCACCAAAACAAAACACCAAATAGTGTTTGTTAGTTTCTTTCTGAAAAAATCTACCATATCAATGATTTGTTGTTAAAATATGGCATAGACATGTCAACAGCAGACGAAAGTAACTTTTGGTATTAATTTATGTGTTTGCAATTCAGTTAACTAAGCACCAATTTCTATTGGAACTGATTAAATTAATGATGTATATATACTGCGATCACTTTAACATAACCGCCATAACTATATTGCAAGTTATCTTGTAAAACATTTTACCAACCACCGATGAACTATATAATAACCAATAAAACTTTACGACCTCCTTTAAACTAATATTTTCAAGTAATATTTATCAGCAGAATATTTTATAGCCCATCAGTGCAACTTCAAATTTAGCTCTTACGTCCAGTGGCAATTCAGTTTAGTTTGTTTTACGATTACTGAAATAGTGGCCATTTCATATAAATTCTACAGAGAACTGTAGAATTCACATGAATTCTACAGTTTATATTTATTGTATTATGACATTGCGACATTGTGCTTGTTTCAAAAAAAAATATATAGTTTAAGAAAAATCCTAATTTTAAATAAGATAAAAATTTAACATGAAGCGTGTATAAACTAATATTTATACTGGTATAGTATAAAAATGTTACATGGATATAACGTAATATACTTTTTTATTCATTATATGCATATTATAATATTTGTAAGGTGAGACCGTTTATGACACCGACCGTAGTGTCATAAAAATCGAGTCAAGGGTTAGGAAATTTAATTTTTACTTTCTCATAAAATTTCTATTATTCACGGTACTTTAAAATTACAAAAAAATTACAATAAGTTGTTTTTATTCACATTTATTATTCAAAAATTAAAAAAAAACATATTGACAACCTTTCATTGAGTGCGGTAATATTCTTTCGCGTCGACTTTTTCAGAGCACATGAAATACGAAACAAAATGCCATTAACATTTAAAACAAATATGCAGTTAACAAATTAATAAATTAATAATCGAAAAGAGAATAAAATAATGTAATATTTTGCCATTCCACCATTTACAACATTCACTAGCAGTAAACGCGTTGGCATATAATGCATTAAATAGGAAATATAATATTCGTCCAAAGTGCGTCATTGCTCTTGAATACATTCAAGCAATTATTTGTAATTTCTGGGGTGGAAGTTGCGTCTATCTATCTTCCTAACCATTAAACTCCATAAATTTTCAGTCTGGACTACGGTAAGGCCATCTTAACACAATCATATTATTTTTCCTAATTGAGCTGCGGACAATACCTGAGATATTATTATGAATCGGGGAACTCGGGGAGAAAATGAATTAGTCGTGAATCTGTCGAACCGATGCGATGGTAGCATAATATTCTCTAAAATATTCCTATATTCTGGTCCCGTAAGTCTTTCTCCAGCTATAGCACCCAACACTTTTTCGCCTTAAAGAATTAAACGGAAATTGAAAACTCCAAAAATTATTCCAAAATTCTTGATTTCGATTCTCAAATTCATTTGCAAGAGCGAGTCCTTCCTCCTTGTTTCTTTATCTTAAAAAATGCTTGATAGCTGAGGAACATTTTTTTAGTTCATTTGCTTTCAAACGTCACTTTGCTGTCCTAACAGTTGTCCTAACAAATATCATAAATTTCATTCATGCGTAGCAATATTTGCGAAATCGAACGGATTCTGCCTTATGTAATTGACCAAATCTACATCTTGTTCATTATTGAAGACCCTTCTTCGACCTGATCCCAGAGTTATTTTTAATGTGTCATGATCAATTTACTTTTTCCTAATTCTGATAATAGTCCTTTTGCCTATATTAAGTCCCCAGCAATTTGTCGTGCAGACCAACCATATTCTATTTTTTGTAAACTTCTTGTTCTAGTTATTTCCTTTACATGAATACTTATTGTGATTTTCAGTGACATATATAGCGTAACGTCACACATGATATAACAAAGTGATAATGGTGAATTTAATCCATAGTTACAGACAACAACCTGTCTCACCTGTCTTACAGGCAATCTTATAATTTAAAAATCAAGTTTCCTACCATTTGACCCAATTTTTTGACGCCGACATTTTATTTCAACATAGTTACCATGTTGAAATAAAATGAATATATATATGTGAAGACAATTATATGTTTCCGCACGAGTATCCAAAATGAGACGGATGGAAAGTTTGAACTAAATTCTGTAGGAAATATATATTTTCTGAATGAAGGAAAACAAATCGCAATGATATATGGAAGAAAAATACATAAAAGCGGGAACTATGTCATAATATGAGAAAAAAGTATTCGAGATAAAGGCGTCGAACCGTGGGGTCACATAAGCAGTAAGAGGATGATTCAAGATTGATGTAAGCTGCTGCAACATTTTGATGTACAATTTAAGAGAAAGGCATTTACAGTTACAATTTCGTGCTAAAAACGTGCAAAAAAACATAAATGCATTTTGTTAAATTACAGAAACCATTTTGAGTCGCGTGAAATATATATATATATATATATATATATATATATATATATATATATATATATATATATATATATATATATATATATATATATATATATATATATATATATATATATATATATATATATATATATATATATATATATATATATATATATATATATATATATATATATATATATATATATATACATATATATACATATATATATATATATATATATATATATATATATATATATATATATATATATATATATATATATATATATATATATATATATATATATATATATATATACATATATATACATATATATATATATATATATATATATATATATATATATATATATATATATATATATATATATATATATATATATATATATATATATATATAGATATATATATACATATATACATATATATATATATATATATATATATATATATATATATATATATATATATATATATATATATATATATATATATATATATATATATATATATATATATATATATATATATATATATATATATATATATTTGGTTAGCTACTAAAGTGAGGACACATTGCGGACCGTACAATATGAGGACCGGTAGAAGCAATAGGCGTAGAAGCACCACTACTTCAATGTAGCCTCAGTTTGTAAATGGCAATAGGTCTATCCCAAATATACACAAAAAACAACAAAGTTGTCGAAGTTTTTTTTTTAAATATTTTAGCACAAAGTGGGGACTGCACTATCCTTCTATTAAAGTGAACACCGTATACTTTCTTTTTTTATCCATACGCTGTGAGGGCCTCTCAGCGTATATAACGACCTGGACAGACTAAAGTGAGGGCCGTACATGGTTGCCATGTTGCGCGCATGCGTAGACTGAGAATATTTCATTCAACGGCGTATGCCTTTCGTGTTTCGTGTCAACAGTCATATAGTGGATTCCGTCTAGAAGTGCGGAACAATAAAGTGTTGTATACTTTAGTTTTGTTTTTAGCACCACGAAGTCGAAGGTAAAGAAAGCATTGTGCAACCAAAGTTTACGGAATATATTATATTCTGTAAACTTTGGTGGAACTGTAAAATGTATCAACCATTGTGTAAGCTTTATTTTGTTTTTAGGATTGACAGAAAATCTAAAATTTTAATGAAGGCCTTAGCCAGTAAGAATGATGAGGATGAAGAATGATCCAAATTTTCTAAAATATAGAATATAGTATACTATGACTAAAATACCACTCCTTACGGCTTCTTACGCCTCCTTCAACTGCAAAGCCTCCTGCGATAGCAATATAAAAGAGAATATCAAAAAAATCATTAGGCATTTTTCATAGAAAAATTTTACTAATAACAGTTAAGAATTGCTCAGAAGACTTAAATCAGAAGTTCGATAAAATTTTAAAGTATATTGAAACATTAAGTTCCAAATGTTTCTATACTTTTTATTATATTTTCGGCAAGTCTGAAAATATAATAAAAACTGGGGAATTAAGTACTTGACAATTACTGTATAGCTCAAATTTTATTTCAAACACAATAGGGAATATTCCCATATTTTTTTATTGCTTAAAAATATTCTACCATACTGGAAAATAAGATATCCAAAATATGACGCCTTGATTCCCAATAATAAATTTGTTATAAATTATTAGTCTCGCGCGCGAGCGAACCATTTCAAACAAGTTCAATGTCGTGACACCACATCCTACAATTTACAAACGACGAGAAGACCGATTCGATCAGCTACGGGAGATCCCAGCACTCGACCGCTTGTTTTCATAGTTCATTCCGCCGCTTTCCGGAGCAACGCCTACCGAATATTGTATGCTGTGATGTCAAAGCTCGTTTCGGGCCGCGTCAATTTTATCGCTGTTTAGATTCTTCATACTAATCGCGTGGAATTTGATACCTATTTGTAACAGCGATTTTCAAAACGCAAAACTCATTAAACTAATAATTTCGGTTTTTGAAGACAATTCTGAACAGCCTTTATTAGTAAAAATATCACTACTCACTACGTCACTACACTCCCTTATCACCCCTTATTGCCCTCATTCCTTACTTCTGTAAGATTCTTCCGACATCAAGTTCATTTATGATATCAAACAGAAAATCATTGCAACAATTGCTAGTATTCAACGTAACACATTTTATTATCATGAGCACTAGCTAGCGTATTTTTAGATCTCTTAGGATTTTTTTAGAATCTTATCTCTAGGACTTAATTATTCTAAAATTTGGAACATAGTTTGTCATCATGAGGATACATGAAAAGATGGTAAAGAAAGTCTTGATATTCATCACACCACAGAGGTGTAGAATTAGGGGGTTCGTATCCTATTTCATCTCGAACTTGTACGCCAATGACGTTTTATAGAAATGATTTAATGTTTTATTTCTTACTTCGAATATGAATGGAAAGTTGTTTGTGTATACTTTTCGAGTAAAAAACTTACAAGTTAGAGATGAAAAAGAAATACCAATCGCCTAATTCTACGCCTCTGTGATTCAATACAAGACTTTCTTTATCATATTTTCATATATCTGCACGTCGAAAAACGATGATCCAAATTTCGGAGTAATTGATCAAGTCGTAGGTGCACAGTGCACGGTGCATAATCAATCATAGTAGGTGCAAAGTGCACACTCTGACGGCATTTTCATCTTCAAAGCTTCGCCGACATCGGCAAGTGTTTATAGTGAATAGAATGTAGCGGGAGAGAGATGTAAGGGGTTACGTCGGCCGTTTTCGCGCTTATTGAAGAGTGCACCTATTAGCATCATCTAACTGCTGTGTTAGCGAAAATAAAAGCGATGACATGCTAGAGGTCATATTATTCGTTTCAGAGAAAAAATATTAATGAGAGGGTGAATGCAGAATATTGACGCGCTAGTATTGAAATTATAACCTGTTTCTGGATAGGGCTGGAACCTTTGATGTAACTGTAACACTCGGAGTAGTTTCCACAAACACCAAAACACTCTCACTTCGCTCGACGCGCGTTTCGCCAACCAAGGTGGCATCATCCGGAGACGATTAAAACTAATCTTAAATTACAAAATCTACCATATTTTTACTATTTTCCGGTGACGTCACTAATGATATCACCGTGAAATTTACGCGTGACTAATCACGCTTCAATCATCGGTTGCTAATTATGAACGGGTAAACAACCTAATTAGTAATGGTCCTTATAAAGAACTTACTAGAAACCCTTTACCAAGAATGACCACTGAAATAAAAAATGTCCTCAAATCATGTAACAACCTTATTACTCCACCTGTTAAGAATGGGTTACGTGTGTCTAACCCTACTGTACCTAGATTGTATTGTCTACCAAAAATTCATAAGCCAGGGAAGTCGGTGCGTCCAATAGTATCGTCTATTGGATCTCCGACTTACCACTTATCAAAATGGTTGACTAAGGAATTTGAAAGTTTGCCCATTGCACAGCCTAGTTTTTCAGTTAAAAATTCAAATGATTTCATTGATAAGGTCAAGAATATTCAATTGCAAGAGGGTGAAATTTTGATTTCCTTTGATGTTTGTTCATTATTTCCTAGTGTACCAATTCCACAGACCTTGGACTATCTTGAGGATTTACTCGAATTAAACAACTATAGAAGAGAAGTAATAGAAGAATATATAAACACTACAAAACTTTGTATGAAACAAAATTGCTTCCGTTTCAATGACAAGTTCTATGAACAACATGAAGGAACCGCAATGGGTAACTGTTTATCGCCTTTCATTGCTAATGTCTTCATGAGTCGTTTTGAAACTGAAGCAAAAGAAGAATTCGAGTATTTTCCTAGGATTTGGCTTAGGTATGTGGATGACATTTTTGCCGTGTTTGACACTAAGATTGCGGATGTAGAAAACTTCAATTCCAAATTAAATAGTCGTTTCACTTCTGTAAAGTTTACATATGAACTAGGAAATAATGGAAAACTTTCATTTTTAGATGTATTAGTAATTAAAAATAGTGATAATAGGTTAGAATTTGATACATATAGAAAAGATACTAGTACGATCAGATATATCCCTAATGACTCTCACCACTGCTATCAACATAAAATGGCAAGTTTCAACTTTCTTGTCCATCGTTTACTAAGTTTCCCTCTCAGTAATGAGAGATTTGAAAAAGAAAAAGTATTAATTAAAGATATAGCTGTGAGTAATGGTTATCCTAGAGATATAGTTGAAAAACTAATTAGGAAGCGTAAATTTAAGGACACACTTCGAAATTCTACGACCTTTCAAAAGGATATAGAGGCTCCAAAATATGTATCCATCCCGTACGAACCCCGGTTTACTCATGGTTTGAGTAAGGTTTTCAAAAACGTGGGTATAACAGCGATTCATTCGTCGAGCAACAAATTACAACAACTTTTAGACAATCCAAAGGATAAAATTGTTCCAAATGAAAGGTCTGGGATTTACGAAATTAGTTGTAATGATTGTGATCGAAAATATATTGGACAAACGAGACGGTCAATTAACACCAGATTTAAAGAACATATGGCTCATCTAAAATATGGAAGAACAGATAAGTCTAGTGTTGCACAACATGCTTTTGACAACAATCATAGAATAGATATTAGTAATTTAAGATTAGTTAGAAATGTGACCAATAATAGACAGTTGGATGCATTTGAGAGCATAGAAATTGTAAAGTGTAATAGTAGTATGAATAGCGACAAGGGACCTATCCCGTATAGCCCGCTTTACGCGTTGCTTAGCAACCGATGATTGAAGCGTGATTAGTCACGCGTAAAATTCACGGTGATATCATTAGTGACGTCACCGGAAAATAGTATAAATATGGTAGATTTTGTAATTTAAGATTAGTTTTAATCGTCTCCGGATGATGCCAACTTGGTTGGCGAAACGCGCGTCGAGCGAAGTGAAAGTGTTTTGGTGTTTGTGGAAACTACTCCGAGTGTTATAACCTGTTTCTTCGATCCACTCCACTAACCATGTATCAAAATCGGACATACCCGGAATAAAAATGTTTTAACTTCAGTTTTCAGTGATTATAATTCAGAAGTGTTTTAAGTACAGTTCTTTTAACCAAATACATTTATGGCGTTATCTATAATACATATTTATAATGTGAATTCCTTATCAAGACTGGGCATTTTTTGTAATAATGTTCCTAGATAAATCTGGTAATATTATGCTATTTTTCCTACACAAGCGTCTTACACAAGCGTCTCTTACACAGAGGTCACTCAGGAACTGTTATAACTTAATGACCTATTTCTGTGCATTGTAGTATATATGTTCAGATCATACTCATTAACCCTCATTTGTCTTATCGCAGTACACGGACAAGACCTCAGCGATTATGTAAATAAGCAGCTACATATATTGAATCCTAGCTCCAGCAGGTATCTGGTACAAACGTAGGTCCATGCGCAGTTGCCACGTCGGGGTCCTCACTATGTGTGTCGGGATTCAATCAACGCTACAGCGAGAATACAACGTAAGGAAATATACTCACGAGGCAGCGCCCTCAGTCGGAGGACTGCCAAACTAAGATATACTATTGCAGACGATTTTCTTACTAACTGAGGCTTATTTTTTTTTTGTAAAATCTGAACTTATGGTGTTAGAACTTACTTCTAAGCGACATTTGCTTGACTCAACAATGTGAGGTCCTCACTTGAATCGTGAATTTCCTTTATGTGGTGCTCACTTTATACGTTGGGAATATATATATATATATATATATATATATATATATATATATATATATATATATATATATATATATATATATATATATATATATATATATATATATATATATATATATATATATATATATATATATATATATATATATATATATATATATATATATATATATATATATTTCTAATTTCTTTGCTATATTTATTTATTTTTAGAGGGTTTATCTCGGGATGGTAGCAATAAAACGACGGATTATATTACTTGACGTTTCGGTCCCTTTTTGGGCCTTTTTCAAAAGAGTATTTTATTTTTGACATATTTGACATAGGCAAATATGACAGTTTGAATTAATTTTTAAGGTTACTAGACTGTTCGATTAGTATCATAGGGCAGAACAGTCAAGAAACCCTACGAACTTAGGCTATTTTTATAAAAATAATTTTCATTAATTTATCATTAATTATTTTTTTCTGCACTATTTCATGTTCTTAATACAGCACTCCTCGGCGCTTACTCAATTTGGTAAAACAATATTGAATTCGTCAATATATATCTTGATAACTTGACGAGCAAAATTTTCACATGCATGTATACTTGTATTTTTTTTTATAATTTTTCAGTTTTCTTCTTATAGCATGCCTTTTCTGTAACATCACTGTCAGTTAATGTTTGTTAACCTGATTCAGGAACACCCTCTTTCCGATTGTTTTCAGATAATATAATTCAGTAAAGTTATCGTTCGTACCGGGAAATTGAGAGCCTGTATCATGTTCTTGTTTTTAAGTTTTCTGAATATAACCCGCATCTGCTGCTTTGACCAATAAACTTTCCAATATCCGATAAACTATTCGTGTGTAATACCTAAATTGTACTTGTTTTTATTATATCGCCGTTATTCTCTAATATCTCAATATTTCAATTTATTTCTGATACAATTGATGCAAATTCCCAAATTGACGTGATTTACACGGATTTAACAAAGGCTATTTATAATGTTGATTGACATTATCTTTTCTAAACTAAGTAATTTAGGATTGTCTAAGTGTTTAGTACAACAATTTTTCATTTCCTACTCATTAATCAGGAGTGGATATATTGAATACTGCGGGCAACAACCATAATTGTTTGTATCTGCTTCTAATGTACCCAGGGCTTTGTGCTTGGTTTTTTATTTTTTAATATATTTATAAATGATATCGTCAGTAAATTAGATGTAAGTTGTCTTTTATATGCTGACGACGTCAAACTTTATAGCAGGATTAAGGGTTTCAATGATTACATTGAGTTACAGTTAACATTACGTAGGATGAACCATTGGTGTAATTGGTGTAATAATTTGCAACTCAACATACAGAATTGTCTTATTCTACTCTCTTCTGGCTATCTTATATTACAGTCTCTTGTATAGTCTTTTATAGTCTCTTATCTCTCTTATAGTATTACCATACACTCTTAAAGTCAAACTCTTTACAATATAATTACTCAATCAGCAACGTTATTCTTACTAGACTTCACGCATTACGATTTGAATTTTTTGATAATACATTATCATTTACACATCATATACGTACGATTATTAATGAATGTTTCAAAATGTTGGGTTATATTTTAAGTTTTAATAATTCTGGTACTGTAAAATGATTATACCAGTTATGTGTCAGATCAAAATTAGAGTACTCTTCCATTATTTGGTCCCCATATTAGAATATGTACATTGATAATTTAGAAAACATACATCGACGTATCTTAAAGGTTGTTGCTTATAAGGAATATGAAGTTTACCCTATTCTTGGCATTCTCCAATGTGACCTTTTAAATCGTTTTTCATTTCCCAGTTTAGCGGGACGCAGGTTGGTAGCAGGACGGATACTTCTTTTCAAGCTAGTCCACAGCATGATTGATTGTCCTGTACTGCTGAATTCACAATTTCCTACCTAATCCGCGCACTAATGTATAAAAACATTCTCCTCTCTGTCAAATGAGTACTAATTATAACATTATTGTACTCGGTATGATATCACATATTAAAATAATATTTGAGAAAATCATAGCTTTATTAATTATATAAAATATTTATAACATTCCATTAAAACATTAAATTTGATAATACTATTTTGAATAAATCAGCCTATTTTTAACTCCCTCTGAGGTAGCTATGCTAAATGGTATGCTAAATCCTCACCTTACAACCATTTTCTTTTCAATTGAAATATGCAACTTTTGCTAATTGGAAAAGGTTGACATGCAGAGACCACCGAACATTAATAGAACATTACGATGCTTGTATTTTCCGCATCTGTACGCTTCATCATGGTTTAAAATTATAAGTGAGTGTGTTCTAAGTATATATTTATTATTTGTTTTGTGATGAAATGAATTACAATTATTAATATATATTGAATTTTATTGTTTCCAATTTGCACCCAGTCGCCCAGTTTCATAAAAAAACAAAATAAATACTTCCCTGTAACATAGTTGTTCTCATTGTTTCCTCATAAATATGATAATATGTAATCAAACGAATATAATAAATAAACGTATTTTTTATATTGTAGATTATTAATTATTTTTTATATTGTAATTAGAAATACGATTTGTGCTATCCGTGAATGCTCTTTTAGGTAGTGTAAATAATTGAACAATAATTAATTTAGTTTTCTTTTCAGGTAAGTCGGCTAGTTAAAACAATGTAAAGAGGATACAAGGTAGGCTTTAATGTTGTTATTCTTACCTTATAACTATATGATAGGTAAATGGAAAACTACAAAATTGTTCCGGATTTAAAAATATCAGACCCATGTATGACAACATATTAAATAATCAATATTGTGGATAATTTTTATTATAATCAATTAGAAGACTTAACTTATTTTACCTAAAAATATGTTATATATACAAGTAAATTTGATTCCAGGCCAGGCGTCAGATAGATTTACATCGTTTTAAATCGGACAAAGGATTTTACTGTTGGATCATTATAAGCCTCTTTTAGATAAACTAATTTTTTCCTCTCGCCCGCCCCCACGGACACCCCTAACATATGGGCAATATTGCTCAAAATATTTTTTTTGCGCCAATATCTCTGTTCTGAATGATACTACAAAAAAAAGTGAATATCAAAATTATAGATAAGTAAATTCTCTATCAAAAAGATTAATATCGATATTGCGATATAACTGCGACTATCGGATTCACTAGTCTGCATCATATTTGTCAGGTTGCACCTCCTCCTATTAAACGTGTTCTAAAAAAACCTTATCTTTGGTTTATTCGGCTTGATCTAACTCCAAGAATATTAATATTACGTAAAAATATGTTTGCATCGGTTTGATAGAGAATTTTCTTCTCTTTAATTTTGATGATTATGTTTTGTTTCGTAGGGTTCATAACCTAGATAATTGCAAAACAAAAAAGAGTTATGAGCGATATTACCCTAAAATTGCGGGAGTTTCGGGGGGCGGACTAGGGGAAAATTAATAATATGTCTAAAAGAGGAATTTATTGAACCGGATTCAACACTTTACCATACCTACAACACTAACCTTTTTTGCCCTGTTTAAAACGGTATTACTCTTCCTGAACTCCCTGACGTCTGGCCATTTCTGGCGTTGCTATTGCTAGTATGTATCAATTTTTGGAAATATACTTTCACGCATTTTTGGCCATAATGTTGTATTAATAGACATATGTCCGAATAAAATTCAATTGCAATATTAACAGGTAATTAAACATAGCAACGATTAACGGTATTTCAATTCCCATTTTAACTTCAACTAGTTTATTTTACATTTTTGAAACTGATGGACAAAAAAGTGATACAGTAAGATATCAATCTTACTGTTTTCTATATTGAATTTCTATATTGAATCTCGTATGCACTGTGTTATAAACTCGATGCTTGAGCATTACTATCTCGGTATATAACTCTAAGAGTTGATGCTGAATAAATTGTCAAAAATAAATTTTATAAATGCCTATTACTATTTGCCGACACTATTTGATTCCCTTCGAGGAAATAATAATTTTTTAGATGCGTCGTTTCGTTTTTCAGATTACCACAGCAACTTTATTTTTTCATTATGTAAGTTTTGACATTTTAAAACTAATAATTTATTAAATCTGTCACTAAATTATTTGCTATAGGAAATATTTTTTAAATTGAAGAAGAGTAAGCTTTCAAACTAACAAACTTAACAGTGTGCCTTTGGCAATAAAAAGGTTCTTTTATAACAGTGTTCAAAAAAATTACTTATAATTTCTGATACGATGTTTCTTTTCTAAGATATCAATATAACAAAATTAAATCCCACCCGGTATCTTTGATGACAAATTTTCAGGTCTCAGCAGGGCTCAGCATATATATATATATATATATATATATATATATATATATATATATATATATATATATATATATATATATATATATATATATATATATATATATATATATATATATATATATATATATATATATATATATATATATATATATATATATATATATATATATATATATATATATATATATATATATATATATATATATATATATATATATATATATATATATATATATATATATATATATATATATATATATATATATATATATATATATATATATATATATATATATATATATATATATATATATATATATATATATATATATATATATATATATATATATATATATATATATATATATATATATATATATATATATATATATATATATATATATATATATATTGCGATTTATATGTTTTATTGCCACTTTTAATAGCTCCTTTATGCCCACGTTTGTGTGACAAATTTATAATATAATGATTTATGTGAATAGCTTTAATGCTCACAATATGTTTAAAGTCTTTTTATGGATTCGATAATTGAGAAAATGCAGTGATTGCACAGCGGAGAAACACCTGATAAGCTCCCTGGATACTTACGTTGTCTCTTCCCTAGTACATCCTTCCCATGGGCGCCATTAAGAACAACTTAATTTTTTTTTATTCACGAAGGTTCACTGCTGAGCATGAGTACTCTATGGTCAGTTAGAGGAGGTTCAATTAGGCCCTGTATATTATGGAGTATTTTGTCTTGACAATTGAAATGATTTAGAATGGTAAATAGATCTAATATTCTTATTGTGAACGATTAAAATTTAATAATATTTATAAATTACGAAAATGAAAAAAGCAGAAGCTAAGGATATATAGGAGTATTTATTATTACTATAAAATGGAAGTATGATTTGTCAATAGGACAATTAATTTTAAAGCACAGAAAAGATACTTTTTCTACAATTGCCTCAATAGTAGGCTGTTGCGCTTTCAATTCTCAACGCAAAGTACGCCATTTCCGATGATGACATCCTTGTCATCCATTGCCGCTTTAAAGCGGCAATAGTGTCAATTCCAGCTCGCTTCTTTATTATAAAGTCCTTAGCAGGCGCTTGTCAGTCAAAAATGACACATGAGAAATCTAGCTAACAAAAAAAACTTATAAAAATCGGTTCATATATAAACATATGTCAAATATATACAAGAACACACTATATTAAGCGATTGTAGAAAAAATGTTGTATGTATTACGAGCACAAACTGCCATTGCCGCTTTTGAAAGAATACCGTAAAGTAAATTTCTTTCGCAAGCGGCAATGCAGTACTTTGCGCTCTTAACACACAAATAACTATTATATTTGCAAGTTATATTGCAACAGGAAGTATGATTGTCGACAGGACAATAAAACAGATTAGAATGCAAAATGGAAACTTAATATTATCTTCCCCCAAAAATCTACGTAACTTATATTAATTACATGGACCTTAGCCTCTGGAACAATGTATCCTTAAAATTAAAATTTGCTTTAAATAGTTATTACCTTGAGAATTTCTTTTGTTAATCCTTTTTGTATATAAAGCACAAGACAAATTTTTATAATTTCACAACACTGGCTATGTTTACTTTGATGCTGGATTCTGCCTGTTGCCGTCTATCGGAACACTGTTGGACTTTTGTACTGCGGCTAATTTCCTTAGCACGCCTGCTGCCCTCTCTTGGAACGCTGCTTCACTTTTACACCGCGGCTAACTTCTTTAGCACGCCTGCTGCCATATACCGGAACTATGCCGAAATGGAACACTGCTATATTTGACGAGACGCTTGTTTATATTTTCTTACTGGGTTTGGTCCTTATCAAACTTGAAATATACAGAATTTCTACTCACTGACTCTTATTGGAATCTTCTGTTTCTTTTATTACTCAGCTTGTCACACTCATATATAATTCCTATTGACGCTGCCTGGAGACGCTGTACTTGGTCGTCATATTTTCGACGAAAAACGATTTTGATAGTCTATTCTCGAAACCCGTTTTTAACATGATGCTGTCGCATTTTTATTTCTAAATACACATAGTTTATGTGGCTATGATATTACATAAAATTTCATGGGATTTGTCGATTTGTCTATTACGATTATGCGATTTTAGATTTTTGCGCCGATAAATAATTTTGATCCACGCAATTAGATACTGACCAAGCACACGCGTATATCGATACGTGCATGAATATATACGTGATATATATGTATAGTTTATATTCACTAGAGAGACGCTAAAATGTAGAGGAATTTTTTGTGGGCTTACACGGTGTCTCAGAATAACTAAGCCAAATTGGTTATGTAAATAAAATTAAATATAATATTTTTATTCGCTTTCAAGGAACATTGTACCTATTTGAAAAGTATTAAAATGTCGTATATAATTAATTTATTTATATTGTATAATAAATCATTTGGTATACAGTGTTTTAATAACTGGTACAGTCCTACCATAACTCATTATATATATGTAACAACGGAAAATCAAAATATTATCAGATATTTCTTTATAGAGGGGAACTAAAAAGAATTCATGGCATTTGTTTAATACGTTTTCATCGAAATGATATGAATTATTGTTTTTATTTAAAAACAACAAAGTTATTCAAACGTATATGAAACTCGTTTTAAAATGTTTCGGCTGGACGAGATTTCGACTGTGACATCATGCGGCGTAACACAGTCGCAATCTCGTCTGGCCAAAACATTTTAAAATCAATTCCGTATACGTTTGTATAACGTTGTTGTTTTTAAATATATTAAAACGATTCTTTCACTGTGATTAACCAAATTTGTGACATCATGACAACCGACTGTGATATCATGCGGCGTAACACAGTCGCAATCTCGTCTGGCCAAAACATTTTAAAATCAATTCCGTATACGTTTGTATAACTTTGTTGTTTATGAAGATATTAAAACGATTCTATCACTGTCATTAACCAAATTTTCTTTTTTTTTCAACTAGATGATGCTGCCATTACCGTCATTTTATGACAATGGAAACTTCCTAATTCAACAAGAGTAATGTAAATTATACCCTTGGGCGATAGCTAAGAGCAAACTAAGAGTTAAAATGCGGATAAGTACACTTGCCAAACAAACGTTAATTAAGCTATTCACTGAATTATATTTTGGTCTCTGTTAACTGCGCCGGCGTCTAAAAATATTTGTAAAATTTCTCTTGATGAAAAGTTCAAATTTTCTTCTTTAAACGAATGCCATGAATACTTTTTTGCGCTGCTCTGTAAAGAAATAACTGGTTTAGATTGTAGAGAAGTTAATATAAAGAAATATGACAATATGGCAGTTTCTCATAGGATGTAGAAGTTTTAATGTCAGATGTAGAATAAGTAGTTATGTTACGCTCGTGTCATATACAAATTCTTTGTGTACAACATTTTCATGACCAATTTGGTATAGTTTTTTGAGACACCCTGTAGGCTCACAATAAATTTCCCTACATTTTAGTGTGCAAGCGAGGGATAACCAGACCCCTCTAGCGGTCAGTTGCTACTACTCATCAGACATTACTAAGTAATGTATTTTGACAAGCAGCGTCCTGCAATGCAGGCACCTAGAGTAGCGACCCTAGCCAAAAGTAGGCTAAACTACATACTGAATGGATTTACAGGTAACAACTACTCAGAGAACTAATATTCCTTCCTGCATTGAATTACACCTGCAAATACGATAAGATAGCCATGGTCATTCACCAATACCTCCACCAGGTGTAGACTAGTTTCGAGCTATTGGCTCTCATCAGTACATCGTAAGTAGAGGAATTAATGAATGACCAAAACTATCAAAACAGTCAAGCAGACCAAGCAATAGTGTGCAAGCCAGGGATAGCTAGACCCCTCTAGCGGTCAGTTGCTACTACTCGTCAGACATTACTAAGTAAAGTCCTTTGACAAGCAGTTAAATTTTAGTTTAAGTTTAGTTTAGTCAAAAGACATTACTTAGTCTGACTGTCTGATGAGTAATACCAACTGACCGCTAGAGGGGCCTGGTTATCCCTCGCTTGCACACTACTGCTTGGTCTGCTTGACTGTTTTGATAGTTTTGGTCATTCATTAATTCCTCTACCTACGGTGTACTGATGAGAGCCAACAGCTCGAATCAGTCTACACCTGGTGGAGGTATTGGTGAATGACCATGGCTATCTTATTGGATTTGCAGGTGTAATTCAATGCAGGAAGGAATATTAGTTCTCTGAGTAGTTGTTACCTGTAAATCCATTCAGTATATTTTAGTGTTGCTTTAGGGTATTAACAGAATAATATTATATATAAAAATTTAAAAAATCTTGTTAAGCCCAGAATTCCCTATATCCGGCCATATCCTTTAAATTTTTAAACGCTGAAAACTTTTTGTATTAAATTCTTATTAAATCAAATTAATCTCAATTTCAATCAATCAATTTAATTAATGAATCCATTAATCAATCTCATTTTGTTGATGTTAAAAAATATTGCCGTTGACTTGAATGAACTTCTCCAATGGTATACAATAAATGGCAGTTATATAAGAAACTGCAGCAGTAACTTTAGTGAGAAAAAATATATAAGCAAAATATACATTTCACGAAGAAAAATAAAAAAATAATTGGAAATTCGTACATTTCCTTTTGCAGCATATTTGTTATTCTCGGAAGGGATATTCAGTTCATCGGTGATATACTCTAGTACTAGGAAATGAATAAAATATATAAACTCATTCCAATTTCATTCGAAAGTTGTCCTACCCTAAAAATGGCTTATAATAATCAATACAGCTCTGTGGCATGAATAAAACATACCGGTATCATAATATGAAAGTCGGATCCTCAACTTGGATCATATATGTATAACATATCGTTTAACATTAGAAGGAACCACGAACACTTTAATATATTCCGTTGTGTTAGTATTTGTCTCAGATGTTTTTAAAAGAAATGGATACATTAGTAAGCATTACCAAATAGGTAAGCATTGAAAGCAAACACCGCATTGAAAGGAAACCTCTATACCTAATCTCTAATAATAACCTCTAAATTTTACCAATTTTTGTTTTATAAATGACTTCAGTTATGTAAACGAAGAGCTAAGTAAATAGAACAAAGAAATCGCCTCCTTCGGGTCTCAGCCTGGCTATAAAATATGAAATGTTTTAAATTAAGCCAAAATGTTGTCTGACGGTGCACATCAAAAATATATTCCAGTAATTGTTTAGTATATAAATGTAACATATGAAAAATTCTTGTAAGCCCCATTTTCACCAGAATAAGTTTGGTAGAATTCAGAATTATAGCCTATTTAGGAAGAAAACAGAGCAATCCAAGCTCACTAAAAATGCACATCCTCAATAAATGTAGTCCGGATGCTTCTTATAAGTAATGTCTATAAATTGCAGTTATTTATAAGTAAGTTCTCTAGTTTAAGTAACTTCTCAAGTTTACTACCCGTATTATGGGAATTTTATACCTGCTCCAGTCTAAAAGGCGGGTCCATATCAATAAATATTTACGTTGTGCGTTGTATTTGACGCAAATTTGCTCACGTTCGTCAAAATATTTATAGATGTGGACTGTGCGCCGCACAAGGGAATACGCAAATATTTGCGCCAGATACAAGACACGCCATCCACCGGTCTTTCGGTTTTTCAGCCAACTTCAAAGAGTTTTGTGTCAAATGCTTGTTTTAATGTGGACTTGAATATTTTTTTAATAATGTTTATAAAATATTTCTGACTGATTTATTTAGTAGTGTGTATATTGGTATTGGTATTGTATGTTTTGTGGGTGGCAGCATGTCCTCCCAACTTATGAAAAAAGAGTGCAGTTTATATATTACTGAATTACCTGCGACATAATAACAAGAAGAGAGAAAATGGTAAACAGAGACGTTACTGGACAACAAAACTTTTTCAGTATAATAGAAGCCAGAGTGGTGCTGAAAACCTATTAAAAACGTTAGCTATTGATGAGACAACGGGGCAATTTAGAAATTTTCTACGAATGCCACAAGCCGGTTGGACCCAAAATTAAGAAGATAGACACAAATTTCAGAATGGCAATATCAGTTGAAGAAAGGCTAGCTCTTACTTTACGATTTTTGGCCACGGGAGATTCTTATTCAAGTTTGCAATATCTGTTTAGAATCTCAAAACAAGCTATTTCAGAAAGAGTGCCATAAGTTTGCACTGTACTTATTGACTCCTTACAAACTTATATAAAGGTAAGCTTTTGAAAAATGGTTAGCTATTACTAAGAATAATAATAGTAATAGTTAGGTTCCGATTATTATTTTTAATCTTTCTAAACATGACACTACACTACAATCTAACAAGATGCTGCAGCGCAGTAAGTAAGCTCTTCTTGTGCTTCATCACCTGGTTGAGCAGAACTCGATGAACTGTCACCACTTTTATACCAAGGGGAGTAAGCTAACCAAGGAGAACCTTCTGCTGAATATGGAGAAGAAGCAGGAGTTGGTACATGTGTTATTATATTTCGGTTATTGAATTGAGGGCTATCCGAGGGTTTGTCATAGTGTTCCATCTCTGCTTCAAAAATAATTTGGTTAATAGCGTGTTCAACAGGTAGTTTCAAAAACTTTTTTTTTTGGAATTTCACACGACGTCCGCGTTACTGGTGGCGTCACTATTTTCATCACTTTGTGTAGAATTAGCAGAATTCACAGCGTTCTCTTCCCCGACTTCAGTAGGCTGAGATGAATACTCAAATTCAGATTTGTGGTTTTCGGTTTCATTAGCATTTGTACTAGTTCACTCGCCGACTTCGTATTGAAACAAATATTTTTTTATACGCATACAACGCCAGAGGAATGGTCAAGTATTGCTAAACAATTTGAAACAATGTGAAAAATCCCACCCTGCGCAGGTTCAATGGACGGAAAACATATTATAGTGCAATCTCCCGGGTGTAGTGGCAGCGACTATTACAACAAATGATTTTTTGGTATTGCAGTTATTTGCAGTGGTTGATGCTAATTATAATTTAATCTTCGCTGACGTGGGATGTCAAGGAAGAATTTCTGAGGCAGTGTTTTTAGGAATATTGAAATTTATCATCGTATGCAGGCAAATTTGTTACAATTACCAACAGCAACATCTTTGGAAAACAGAGAAAAAAGGGCCCTATGTCTTTATAGCTGATGAGGCAGGCATTTCCTCTAACCGAAAACATAATGAAACCATACTCAGGAGTGCATCCAAAAGGATCTAAAGAAAGAATATTTAATTATCGACTTAGCCGTGCTCGTAGAGTAGTACAAAATGTATTCGGTATAATATCATCAGTTTTCCGGTTATAAAGAAACACCTTTGTTGATGGAACCAAGTAAAGCAGAAATTATTATTATGACAATAGTGACTCATTTTTTACAACTTATTTTTCAATGGACGAGGAGTACAACATGGACGGTTAAACATCATTTCTGCTTTAAAAAATGTACCTCGTCGAGCACTACTTCTTGCAAAAGAAATAAGGGAGGAATTTTCGGAATATTTTTTCACAAATGATTCAGTTTCATGGCAATCTGCATATGCTTAGAAAAAACTAACTTAAAAAACGCAATAATTTTATACAAATTTTAGTTATGTAACCAATAAAAAATGTATAATTACTTACACCTGTTTCTGTATTTATGGTAACTCTTGGCTGATCCCTATCTTCGAGAAATACGAGGTTTTTAAAAGCAAACCAGTTTATTTTATACACATCTTTGACACCTAAAAAAAGTATTTTGTTTTTACTACACCTACTAATTTTAATATATCATATTCGACAGCGATCCGTCAACTAGAGAGATGAGAAAATTAAGTAGTTGAATTAGTAGGCATATAATTTTCTCATCTACGCTTTATCGTTTAATTTAATTTTCTGACCCTATCCTTACCTTTTCCTGTTCCAGTTTCAATAGTTTTTTTTTCCTTTACCAGTCCATATCGCAATATTTACTTTTATGTATACACACCGAATTAATATTATTTTAATCACATATTATTGCTAAATACAAATACGAACACCAATTTCAATTATTTACTGACTACGCACGGAAATGGATCGCATTAAAAACACGCAATATTTGTCAGGAAATTACAAAATCTTATAAATTTTGTAAACTTCAACACACAACATTCAACACACAAATTTATTAATCTGGACCCGCCTTAACCCTTCATCTCATAATTTAAAAGAACAGGACCAAAGAAAACGAATCGAGAAGACACTAAAACAGCCCAATACAGTGGAAGGCGAGACCGACTGCCAAACCACATAACGTAAACCAGAACCTCGTGAACTCCGTTATCCTGAGCTACAATGCTCATCCTCCCATAGCAACCTGAATGCTGTGCAGTCGGGCTCTAGCAAGCCCGGCGAGTGACCCCTCAGGAGGGATCCCTCAAACACCCGACACGGCACCCCCAGGGGTAATACACACCGGCGAAGAAAGTCAAGAGCGCCAGAAGCAAGGCTCGGCCGGGTGGGCTCATCAGCCAGGACCGGGGGGGCTGCGTAACTTCACGTGACACTGATCACATTGTCACGTGCCACGTGGCCTACCCCTTGCGAGGCTGTCTCGGACTACATAGATATTAGGGGTAAAGAGCAATGGTACCGCTCGGCCCCATTTTATCGAGGTCACAACTTTAGCCGAGAATATTCGCGCGCGTTACAGCTCGTTTCGGGCCGCTTCAATTTTATCACTGTTTAGATCCTTCATATTGATCGCGCAGAATTAGAAATCTTGTTTTTTGTGAAGTACGCATTTTATTATAACGTTATACAATAGTTTTTAATATTATTTTTATATTTAAATTCAAGTTTCTCGTTGAAGTCGAAACGCTTGCTTCTTAAATCTCTGGATTTAATAAGCGTAGGATTTAATACAAGCTCTGATATTATTAGGACATCTTGACATTCAAAATAGAATCTTATTTTGTCAGATTCTTTTTTTCTTAGCAAATTTACTTCTATCGAGTTTCCCTCAACCAATTCAATCCTTCTGATAAAATTTTAATTTCTCTGTTTTTTTCTTAAATTCTTGTGTTTAATATTTTCCTCATTTGGAGGTAAAACTGTTTGACCCCATAGGTGTTGCTGCTGCATTTAATTGGTATAACGTGGTTGTGAAGCGTTGATTTTGCATCATTGCACTCTTCAGCTGCAGTACTGATACTGAAAATCTTGTTTTGTACATATTTTACTGCCATTGCCAAATTTTTTATGGGGTAATTACAATTCGGCTTTATGCCAAGCGGTTTTAGATATGTCGGAGAATTGCTGAGGCGTCCAACTTCACCCTGGTCCTGGAATAATACAACAGTGTAAAAAAAATCCAACCAATACTTTTGTAAAATTATAATTGAAATTTTCCACGACTATTACTCTTCAGGCAAAAAAGTTCAATTATCTACTATAGTCCTAGATTTTACAATTCCCTCACTGCATCAATCAAAAAAATGTGCCATAGTGCAAAGTTGTTTGTCAAGAGGATAAATAAGTTTATAGAGGCAAATAAGCATATTTTCTTCTATATCCTTAATATTGCGTAAAATGTTTAAAGTAAAGATCCTTAAGTTTTAATCTTTAACTTCCAAGTTAAATATTTTTAGAATATCAGTAAATACGTATATTATTTTTTTGTAAATAAAATACATTTGCCTGATAGATACACAGAGGGGGAATCTAGAGTCCATGCAAACACGAAATTTCTATTTTAACCCTCCGTTGGGTGTAATGTTACTTGTAACATAATCGGGCGCATTATATCTGTGAGATGCTAATTAAAAAAAAACACATGAAATATTATTATTTATTGAAAGGAAAGAGCAAAAGTTATATTGGAATTAAAATAAACTAATTCAGATACATATCTACAGAGGTTGTATTTGGGCATATAATTTGGTGTAGCTTTTCCAGAAAAGATTTCGGAATTCCACGACTTTTTTTACTCCTTCTCTTTAGTTGGTCTGCCACTAATTCAGTGGCTAGTGTTTCAGAAAAAACTCCAAAAAAACCTCGAAACTCGAAACAAAAAGCAATAAAAATATGTATCTTAGAGATAGGGGCAATGTATCTTAGAGATAAATATCGCGACAGCTCGGCATCCTAAAGCTCCACGAAAATGCGAACTACACCAACAGTTAGAGTAGGTATACTGGTTTAGGAAGATAACTTGAAAGCCATCCGATGAATAGCCCCAACTCCGAAAAAATTAACAAAACAATATGCTATGTATCTCGCAGACCAATTGTGTCTGATGGAGGGTTAATCATATTAGCTAATTAAACTTGTGATTGTTAAACTAGCTTATGTACCTACTGGATTACCGAATATATTTTGATTTGATTTGATTTGACTACAATACGGATGAAGCCGATTCTTTGGGGCCTTTTAGAAAGCCCAGAAAATACGCACAATCACAAACTCCAACAACAAAATTTTGCATTATTATCACCTTCATGTAATAATAAATCGTGAAGCTATAAATGTTTTGATTACCTTCATATCATATTAAAATGTGAGAATGTGAATATGATACAAGGTATAATAACTAACCCAAATACTTTGGTTAGGTATTATAATAATTATTTGTATTATTATTCGGTATTATAATGATAAGGTTAATGTGGTTTTGTGTATTAATACTAGACAACGCTTATCATACATAAAAATACAAAAATTAAAAATTAGTCCAGGCGGTATCTGTTTTTGGTTTTGAAGTATTTTACCGATTTTTATTCAAATACTTACTTTATATGTAGGAACTTCATATGTGGGCAAATATACATTTAAGTGTGGTAAACTATCACACCACATTGCATCAAAATCAGTTGTCTAGTTTTTGCACAATATTGTTAGAAATCAGATTTAAAAAAAATTAAATTGTAGCAAATTTACTTGACATTTTCTCTCACATATGAAAGAGCACTCAAATGCGTTTTGAAAAATTGCAATCCGTTATTTAGGAGAGCGAAGAGATTAGATTTCTAGGTATCCAAATGAAAAATCTATACAATTTGATATAAAATTTTTATTTTACATTATGAAAATTTAATTTAGCTACAAATTATATTTAATATCTTATTATTATATTTATCTTGTAATCATTCTTATCTTGTAATCCAGTTTACGTCTTTTATACATTGGACTTAATTCATTTATATCATCAATATTTTCGTCCTCTACCTCTTTATCTTCTGAAATGTTTTCTTCTGCCTCCAGTAAAGCATCCTGATTTCTTTTTCAGGCGTTCTCTCTTCATCCTAACATATTCCACGCCGATTAAAAGATTAAACATTTATTAAAAATATCACCACGGCTCTCCTAATAAACGGATTGTAATTTTTCAAAATGCATTTAAAGGTGTGCCCCTTTATATGTGAGAAAATTTTTAAGTATCTAGAGGCTCTAGTTCTTACCCTGTTAAATTTTTTTTTTCAAAACTGAATTGTAACAATATTATGCAAAAACTATACGACCGATTTTGATGAAATTTAGTATGGTGGTTTACCACACATGAAGGTTATATATGCCCAAATATTAGTTTCTACATAAAATAAGTATTTAAAAAAAACTTGTTAAAAAACTGTTTTTCCCCTTTTCTTTACTTGTTTTGGTTATATTTACAATAATAATAGTATTTTTTTGATTTGGTTGATCATTCGCAACTAGCCCTTTATGTGCAGAATTTGATTCTAAAACTTTTTTTCCTCTTAAAATTTCTTCTAAAACGAACAGCTTCTGGATTATATGAGCGAAGAGGAAAAACAATTGGTAATTTTGTGCGATTTTTTCACTATTTGTTTAATACAAAAATAAGCTCTTGTTTTTGAACTGACGCATAATGAAATTATCATTTCTAGTAATATTTAGAAACCATTAAATCAAAAATTCGCTCATTCGCGATTTATCCAAATATAGGCATTTCATAACAGGATATGGCCTGGTATAAATTGTTTTCATGTGAATAAAATTAGTTGTAGTAAAATTACCGAATGTAATATTAAAATACTAGTTATACTTAAACTTGCCTCTCTACCGTTCACTGAGTATTATACACCGACAATCTTGGCTAAATTTTTAATACGTTTCTTTGATAATGGTATTGACTTAGCTCCTATTTGACTTTTTGCAGTTATGCTGACACCAAGGTTCGTGAATATTTAAAGACTAAATATTTCAAAAGTTTTACTTAGAAAAACTTTAAGCTTCGCAACGCAGCGTACCTACTTTATACCGGAAATCCTTAAAGGGTGTTTCGCATTATATCTGATTTTAGCTTTTATAATCCAATAACCTGCGTTGCTCTGTTGCCGTAGGGTGAATGTTCTTCGAGCGTCTGTTTTTATTCAAAAAAGTTTTGACACATCAAAGCACTTTCTATTAATTGAGAAGTCTGTTATTTCAGTAAAAGGTAAGTTATCTTTTTAAGTACGCAAGAGAAAAATCCAATTTCTTTTGTTTTAAGGCAATTTCACTTTTTATAATTCAATAGGGGCTAATTAAGTTAATATTCAACTGCGAAAGGAATTTTCTTAGGAAGTAGGTACACCTTTATTACATTTTGCTATTATAGAGATGCATATTATTATTATTACATTTGATCAATAATTATTTTATATTATATTATTTTCAAGTTGTATTTACAAAGAGTTTTCCTAACTAAAGAATCATTCATTTTACAGCGACGCAGCTGTTCAGATTAAAATTGGATTTTGACTCGTTAATTTGAAAACTATTTATTTGATTTGATTAGTAGATACCTTAACGACGCCAGATAATTTAATTTAGTTACTAATGAAAATTTGAACTATAAAATTGCACTAATAAAATAGTTTTGTTACAAGATATCCCCTTTTCCTTATAATATTTGAAATTTTATTATGTGTTTCTGTACTGGGGATTTTGACCATAAAAAAGGAATTACGACGTTTATGTAACTTATATGAACAGAAAAGATAATGAATATAACATAAAATATAATTAAACAAGGATAATCTGATACGGCCGGTTTGTGAATAATTTACAAAAAGAAAATGTTAAATTGAAATGGACAGTAACAGTTCTCTCTTTTTAAGTGGCGAACATTTTTATGTAAATTCGGCAGCAACCCAAGTGACCTAATTGTAATTCTGGTCCGTATTTTCTTCTCCGATAACAGCGGAATTACATTCGTTTCCCGGTTCACGACTTCACCGTTCTGCGTGTAATATGCTGTAGCTATGTTGTGTATACTTTTCGTTGGGAATTTTAACGCCAATTACGTATCATTTTATTTAACTTAGCGTTTCATCGAGCTAAATAAAATTCGCATGCAGTGTTAACTGGAATCACTAGAGAACTAAATATTATTCTCATTGTTTTGATACTGATGCAGGAAACGAAATTTTTATTTGAGAATATTAATCACGACTGGATAAATGCAATAATAAACATATTTGCAAATAGCACACAGGGGCGCACACACATAAAAATAAAAAATAAAATAAGCAAACAACAAACAGTAAAACAATAAAATAAGACAAGCTGCTTAAGTAAAACACAAGAGAAGATGGCCAATAGACGTCTGGTATGGTAACTTCAAACCAATAATTTCCTATCTGATCAACAAATGGCCTTCCGACAACACCGCTCAACTCTAGACAACCTTCTTTGCTTGGAGACCAAAGCTATTTTGTATGGCAATAGCTATGCCGTCAGAAAATCTTTACTAGCTGTATTATTCGACATAGAGAAGGCATATGACCTGGATATATGGCATTTAAAAATATAGTATGACTAAGGACTAAGAGGAAATTTACCGTGTTTTATAAAAAAAAATCCTATCAAGGAGATATTTTATAGTTCGCATAGGAGAAACTTTATCTAACTTATATGCTATGGAGAACGGTATGTATACCACCAGGCTCTACACTAAGCGTTACATTATTCGCCATAGCGATACATAGTATAATAACAACAAGAAGCTGCGACCACGGAGTAATGTCTTTACGTTGATGATCTAGCTTTGATATTCAAAATAAAACACAAACTATAAATGAATTAGTAGACGTAGCTTGAACAACGGAGTTTCCGATTTTCAAGTTCTAAAATCTCCTGTGTTAATTTTTTTTCGCAAAAGGACACTACAAAAAATAGAGGTTAATTCTTGGTAATAATTTCTGACAGTAAACTGTATTGGAGAGAACATATTAATGAGCTGGCGGTTAGATGTAAAAAAATCACTTAATATAATGTATACTACGATGCGTATCAAATATTAACTGGGGCATGGACAGAGAAATTATTCTTAATTTTTACAAGACAAGTGTTATCTAAGATTGAATATTGCTGCGCAGTTGGCTCTTCAGCTCATAGATCTAATTCGACAGCACTAGAATATATCCTACGACTAGCAATAGGCACATTAAATTTAGAACCAGTCCGTAGTCAGATATTTATTGTGAATCAGGAGTTCCACCTCTGAAATTCAGAAGAGAGAAGAGAGACTTCTCTGTAATTCACGCCCAACAAAATCACCGAAATCATGTTACTATGGCAGACGAAGCTATATTTGAAAATTTTTAATCAAGACCAACAATCACTAAGAACTAAGAAAATGCTTAAAAAACTGGAGATCACTCTTCCAAACATATACCATCGAGGACCCTGTAAAATACCGCCATGGAAAATAAAAATACCCCAAATACACCTAGAATGGACCTCTTATAGAAAAGAAGAAATGCCTCTTTCTTTTTACCGTGCAAAATTGAATGAAATCCTTAACCAGTATGATAAATACAAAGTCATATTCGCAGATGGATCAAAAACCAACAATGGTGCTGGGAGCGCATTTATCCACAATAACAAAGCCTCGTATCTGAATTCATTTACAAGTATATAGCTGAGTTATATAGTGGAGTGGGAAGAAGAGAGAGAAAGGGGTCCAAACGAGATAACTCAAATTTAGTAGAGCGGAGTTGGAGAATATTTTTTTTGTGGAAGAGCTATTATGAAGGTCGTAGGCTGGGGGTGGTGGGATAATTAAGAGAGGAGAAAGGAAAAACGATTTTTTTAAATACCCATAACTTCTCTGAATATTGACCGATCTTAAAATAGCAAACGGCGTTGTGTTTGCTTTGTTTTTTTTCAAAAAAGAAGGCGGTATTGCATTCGACTCGTGTATTTTTTTACATTTTTCCATTAATATGGAGCGGCTTAACTAATTGGATGATATTTGATGATACTACATAGGGTATCAGCGGAGGTTTATCCCATTGAAATTTGAACCCTGTGGTGCTTCCGTTGATCACGAAAGTCGATGCCAACTTTGCTATTTTAAATTAACTCTTATATATTATTGAATTTACAAAAAAAATATAAGAAGATAAAACAAAAATATGTAACGTACTCATATGTTAACAATTTTTTTCATTTTCTACGACTTCCGGTTTCACCGGAATTTTGATTTTTAAATGGGATACCCTTTATATTTTTTGAAATTAAGATAATTGAGAGTAAAACACGCCTGACTGTAGTGGAGGGGGTAGTCGATCAGCGGTGAGGAAGGTAGCAGCAGTGCAGGCCGACAGGATTGCCGTACCCACTGCGTCAGTAAGTCCGGCGCGAGTTCTTGCATTTTTCTCCAATTTTTAGACGCGTTTTAAACCATTTTAATATCATTTTAACGAACAAGTAGAATATACAAATTTTAGATAATATTCTCAATTTTCCAAAACCGTTGTAAAAATTACGATCGAACCACCGTACGAGCAAGGTTGATTACCTGCATAGGGTCAAAAAAAATTTAATTGTAGCAAAACTATCCCTTTGAAAGATCCAGGTTTTTACACAAATAATTTACATGTATAAATAATCTGCGATAAAACGCTCTTTTTTCGCGGATTTTCCCATTTGTCGCTACTGAAAATGCAGCTAGAGAGTTCCGGTAGAGCTCATTTTGTAGGTTCTTCAATTCACTACTTTCGTATTGTAGTCAAAATTATTACACTTGTAGTTAATGCTAGAAACTAAAAAAACGATTTTTTGCATTTTTTACAGTTTTTTGACGCTTTTTTGTTATAACGAACAATTGGCTATTTAATTTATATACGGTTTCATCTATTTATTGTACTTGTAAACCCTGTACAGTTCTTTACCTACCTATTTTTTCTAAAGCCCTAAAAAACTCTGTAGCTTGGCCTATAAAACTAAGAAAGATTATCGGCCGTAGATCGTAGACAAGTGTACCACAAGACGTTACATTATTCGCCATAGCGATAAATAGTATAATAATAACAATAACAACAAGCCCCGACATCGGAAAATGCCTCTACTTTGATGACGTAGCAATGTACGTCGTACGTAGTAGCTTTGATTATATATACGTAGTAGTAAGCAGTCGAAAATATGTTAGATATTCAAGATAAAATACAAACAGCCATTAACGAATTCGTAGACGTAGCTGAACAACGTCCATTTTTTTTTGTTTGTGTTAACTTATGGTAGGTATAGGATGATTCATGGAATTGCGGTAGTTGTTAGTTTTTTGTTGTTAGTGTGTTCATTTTACAGTATAAGCTTGGGCTAACAATATTTCGCAACAGTTTAGAAACACCCTGTATGTTATATATACGAATATTTTCCTACTTTTGTATTAAAATTACGTTAGTTTGTATAAAACGGAATAAGCATTTTTTTAATTAAATTTATGTGAAAAAATATGTAAGTAGGGTAGGTGTACCTATATCTATTTGTTTTTGGGCTAAAAACAAATATATCATCATTCATTAATGAACTGCTTTTTAACTATTAATATTATCAATAAACATATAGCGTGAGATATGATAACTCACTTGTGAGTTATTATGAATCCCTACGTCTATTATTGTCGAAGGGAGACGTAGGTGATTCGACGTTTTCAAATCAAGTTAAATAATTGTGCCACAAAATTATGAATTCAGTTAGTGAAGATGAACCATTATGTATGTACTGTACACGGCCATAATTAAGGCAAGTATCGGATGATACAATACATAATTTATTACCCGGATAATCGCAGAATAAATTAATATAAAATTGTGTAACAATCGTTTACAGAAAATGTACTGCTGCCATATTTTGCTGAAATAAGGAATAAATATAAATCATCCTCTCTCTGGACTTTCTGCTCAATGCTCAGAAGTACACACAATATGAACAATAGGATTAATGTAGAGAATTATTATAATAAATTACGTGCGTTTCTTAAACTCAAATCCGAGAAGCATATAGCTAAAAAGGCAAAAACATTTCATCAGAACAACTTAATAATTTCTTAAATAAAGCTCCTGATTACAAATATCTGGCAACAAAGCTTTTATACTAATTCGAATATTATAATCGTTTACTTAATTATCTAATCTATTGTAAGTTGTTTAGTAATGGGAGTTATGGGAGCTTGTCGCGCTGCAGTACCTAATAAAAAAACATAAATTTCTAGAAAATTTACTATTACTGGAAATTTTTATACTATAGTTAAGGAATATTTAATTCTTCACCCCAGCGATACATCACAATCGATATTATTTTTTAATTCCAAAATGAAAAATATCGTTTACAGAAAATTGTCATAAACAAATTTGAGGCAATGGTGAAAGACATTGTCATATTTTTTGAATTACAAATACCTAGTCAGTTATATACCGGGATTCTTTCAGGTGACATAACCCCACTAAAACGCCATAGTGGTTGGAGATCAACCACTATTGCAGAGGGATACGTTGATGATTCTCAATAGAATAAGCATATACCGCAAATACAATTTATACTTCTGTCATATTTTAACTAGTACATCTACGCCATACGTGCAACAAACACAAAATATAACAATAAACTTGCGCGTAATTAATGAGTCTCACATATTCAATTTGCTAGTTATTCAAACTTCACAGTTAATTTTAAGTAATCATTGTTCCTGTTGAGATTTGTAAATTAAGTGTTGTTCAGGTATACCTACTTATAATATAATATTTATTGTTATATACGTAGATTAAGTGTAGTATTTAGTATTCAACTTGCGATAATAAGTAACTTGATGGATTACAGTACTCGTCTGTGGCTCGAGCTGTAAACTGCTATTACGTGACTGCTATTACGTGCTATTACGTAACTGCTGTAAATAGCTGTTACGTAAGTTACTGCTCATTGAATAATACACTATTATTTATCAATTATGTTACATATAATATCTACTAAAAACAATACTAAACCAATAAAACAAACCAAAACAGGAAAATGGCGAAATACTTCAACTGACAACTAAAATATTTTCATAACTTTTAAACAACAATTTCTTCAAAACCAAAATTTTTAACATTATATGCCAGTTTTCCCTAGCTATGTACATCAGATGAAGAAGATAATTTTTTTTGTTAATAATTTTTTTTACATAAACAAAAAACAAAAACTGTTTATGTTAAAGAACTTGATTTAAAAAGTAATTTTATATCCGCCAATTATATTTGAATTTTATCATTTATAACAAATTCCCAGTATAACGAAAATAATAGCTTTTTTGTAGGTATAATACATTTTAAAAAAACTTAAATCCAGTATATATGTACCTACATACTATTTCAAATATCAAATAGTTATCATTTGCCTAGTAGCCTTAAATTATTGACCATAATAATACTACGCGCTCACATTGAATTCATTAACTGGGGAATTATGAAAATTTTGCATAATTTTTTTTTTAGGAAAAAGCCCCATGGACGTTGAGAATTTTAACTAGATTAAATCTATCTAACAATTTTTTCTTAATAACTAGACTTAGCTGTTCAGTGGATGAGTATCCAGTGACACACTCCACATAACACTAATCACTTGGTCCATGTGATAGACATATTATGCTTACAATTCTAGGCACTTTCACGATCGCTATCCAATTCGAACGATTTTAGTCTCTTTAGCCATGTAACAAGTCCGTTGTTGTCGAGTAGTGATATCACTTCGACGTTTTTATGGTTTTCTAACCTCTTCTGATGTTTGCCTGCAAACCTCTTAATCTCATCTTGTAGTCGATGCTTTCGTCAGCCGATAAGTTTCTAAGGAAATTTTCAAAATGATCATTCTTGATGGCTTTAATTTCATTTTTCAGCTGTTAGCAAAAATTATTTAGCACTCTTTTGTGGCCTCGCGAACGAGTTTGTTGCCATTTTTTTCCGGCTTTCCTTTTTTCGTTAACCAATTCTCGAACTTCTTTGATGTAGTTCAAACCTGGTGTTTTTCGCTTCAGTGTGGGAGTGTTGTTCCACGCAGATTGCTGCACGTCAACCATAAGCTTTTCAACTTCATGGTCTAACTGTTCTTTCTTTTTCAAGGGTACGCTTAGTTCAATTTTCTGTTCAAGCTGTGCTCGAAATCCGTCCCAATCAGTTTTCTCGTTAACGAGATATGCGGGTTGCTGTTTGGTTATGACATGTTCACTCAATGATAGTAGAATTGCTGAATGGTCAGATGCTAGGTCAAAGCATTTTTCAATGTTGGCATAAGCGGATGCAATATTGCGTAACACAAAAAAGTCGACTAAGCTTGGCGTTTTTTTATCTGTAGACCAGTACGTTGGTTTACCGGTTAATTAGAAATGACAGGACATTGTCTTTGCTGCAGTGTATAGTTGTCTTCCTTTCGGCGTTATATTAGCAGAACCCTTTGCTTAATATTAATATTTTTAAAACTTTTTCACACCTCAGTCGACATTTTGTTCGATATATATATATATATATATAGAAATTTTCAATATTTTTTGTAGTGCACCGTATCTCGACTTTCCTAATTTTTATCTTTACCACTAATTAAGAAAAAAATTTATAATATTGAATTAATTTGATTGATACCATTAGATGCGCTAAAGTTTTTTTGTACAAATCTAAAGAAAATAAAAAAATGGCTTGTGTAGTTTTCCAGATATTGCGATGTATATATACCAAAAAACACAAATTGTCCATAATATTTTTTTCAAAGTAAAACCCCTATATTTACCCCCTCCCGGGATTATTTTTGGACGACTGGTAAGTAATTATGTCCCAGTAGGTAAGTAATCATTTGACATGAGTCGTAGCTTTTTACCTTAAAGTGACATCGAACTGAACGATATCTACCCAAGAGACCTCTACTATATATCATTATACATTATACTTTCTGCAATGTCTTCTGCATGTTATTTATACTAATGCTATTTAAAGAAACAGCCAAATTTAGAGAATATAAAGTTCCAAAACAATAAAAAAGTTTGATAGTAATCCGTAAATATATCAATATAAATTAATCATATCTCGATATTAAATAAGTTAAATAATATGGAAATGGAAAATAAATGTAGAGAAGCTGTGAACCGATGTGTAAATAAAGGTGGTTGTATGCTAACTTGTTAAATTTAATTGACTTGCTAACAAACCTTCATCTTGGGAGGAAAAAGTATATTTAAATAGTAGCTGAGAGCATCTAAATATCTTACAGTCGAATTTCCCACCCCCTAATTCCCCCTTCAGTCGTGCTGTCAAATAATATTAAGCATTTCACACTGTCACGTGTATTTTTGTGTTTACATTTCATTTGAAGACATTTAGTATTCTATTATTTATTATTTAATACCAAAATATGTACACATGAATTTGTGATATTTACAGGAATGTAGGGAAGCTGCTTTTGCTTGCCTGTTGTTCTAACGACTTCATTAAATTGCATGTGAAGTTGTTATGAAGTTGCTTTTCCACGCAAGTTACTATACAGATGTTCGTAATCTTGAGGATGGGGATTACATGAAAGTAGGTCTATTGTTCCACGTGACTTGTGGTGCCTTGAACCGGCAACCGACTTTGATCGCTAGAAAGGTAAATTACATGGCCCCCTCTTTCTGTAAGAAAAAAGAACCTTATTAAGTGATGTGGCAGATTATTCACGATCCATGAATGCATAAATTGTTGTTTGCACACGCACGTCAGTTCCTATGGTTTGTAGAAAATACTATTTCCTTTCATTTAGGTATTACAAAGTCAACATTTTGTCAGTTCGTGATTTAATATTCGTTATTATACAAACAATATTTACTCGACAACCTGAGAAGGCGAAATCGCTCAGAAAATTTTGACAAGTATAAAATCTATCTCGTATTCAAGTCGATACATTATCGGTATTGCAGTCGTATTGCAGTCTCCGCCCTCGTTCACAGCTATGGCATGTGTCAGAGGCCAGTAAGGCACGAATTTAGGGAGGTATTTAGGGAGGAGTAGTAAGTTAGCAGTAGCTGCTAACTATGAGTAGGTATCTTGGAGCGACATATAGTGGGGCCGCATCTAGCGCCGCGCCGGTTGCTTGAAGCATCTTTGTCACGGGCGTGTACCGTCAACTTGTATTAACGGGTGCAGTGTATTGTGGGTTGTGGTAATACTGGCTGATGGTTACGGTATATATTTAATTTAAAATCAACATTAGATTTGAATATGTCGAATGATTCAAATGAAATTACAACAAAATATGGTACAACAATTGACGGAGTTTTTGTTAGATATCTAACAAATAGATTGCAACAAAAGTATTCATCGCATGTTTTAGTTATCACAAACCCTTTGTTTCATTTTTAGAATATGATACAAATGACGATAAGTTAGATCAAAGTGTACCAGAGTAATTTATATACAATTATAACTGTATATATTGTAAATGATATTTTACTTTATTTTTAAATTATTTCATAATATTAATTATTACTGCCTTGCCCTGCTTATTTTGTAACTAATATTACTTCATGGGTACAGAGATAAGAATAAATAATTTTATATAACAATATCAATATTATCTTTTGTTGATTCACCGAACTAATCCATTATATAACATAAATGTAATTATATGGGTATATATTTTGAAATTCGAAAATTAGAAGTTTTCACTTCTATCGTGTGGTAATAAGTACACGCCCATGTTTTTTTAAAATTTGTATGGCTTACGAAATCCTAGATACATTAATATATTTATCTAAAAATTATTGATAATAATATTACATATATTCTCCATATTTTTCTTAATATTACAATTTAATATCAATTTTGCCTTTTATTAGAAAATTTTATTAATGTTCATTTTAAAATTGCCATTTATAACATCGGATGCTTTTTTTATATTAATATCTAAGCTACACAGGGCATCTCTACATTGTACATGCTGCAACTTACTGCACATCCAGCCTAATACGTAACACTCAGAATTTGTTACAGCTAAATTATTATCATAACAAATATACAAAAAGTAATAAAAATACATAACTGTTATAAATACAATAACTGTTTTCACAGCTTACCGCTAGGTAAGCTGTGCTGAGGTACTCAAATGTGAACGCTCTCTGACATTATAAAAAATGATTTCATTTATTTTTGTTGCTTGTAATTATTACACCCATAAACTGCACAGTCTGAACCAAGTTTATAGTTAACATTTTTCATTCAATGAGGCCTCTACTGATTAATATTAATTTTAAAATAATTAATTATAAGAAAATAACGCTGTAGAGATTTTACAAATACACGTGACCCAAAAAAATAATGAGACCACCCCTATTGCGTTTAACCCCGAAGGATTTTTTGTTTGGAAACTCAGGAGACAGTTCTCGATCCACCCTGCAAAACCAGCTATTTACTTGTATTATTTGTTTGTATATTTCCTGAACCATAATAAATAAATATGGTGAATGTTTTCCCACATAATGGGCGCGAGACCGTCAAAAAATCAAAGTTTAAAAAACATTTTATTAGGCAAAGTTTTAGAGAATATTATTATCTATAAGTTGGAAAATGAACATTAAAAAAAAGAAACCAACCCTATTGCAACACCCTACAAGGGGTGTGGAGTGTGACTTTTTGGTTGGATTCTCGGGAGATACCCCTCTATCTACCCTGAAAAAATCAGCCTGTCAGGACAAATTTGTGAGCACCTATAGAGAACGTATACTTCTACTGTACACTGGCGGCCATTTGAAAGTGCACGCCTCTTATATCAGATTTCGTTATATTTGATCTTTCTAAAACTGACTTTGAAATTTGAGGTTCATGTGATGTGTCATTATGACATTCACAATTGTCTAATTATTATTTATCAAAATTAAAAAGTGTATTATTATTTTATCAAAAAAATTCCAAATTAACAAAGAACGTCCCAAAAATGTTCAAAATAAACTAAATTATAAAAATTAAGTAACTTAAACCTACAAAACTCCAACGCGAGTAGGTCTGTATAAAATTAATATTTCGTCCAGGCGCCATTTGAGTCTATTACACCTTGCAATCGACGCCTCATTGATGAAACAAGGGTCCTCGTGTAATCTACGTTGATATTGTCCCAAGTATTTTCAATTGCTCCCCACAATTCTTCGGAATTTGCTGGGCGGAAATGTCTATTACCAGGTTTATTATAAATATTCTTAACAATCATGGACCATGCATTTTCAATTGGGTTTAGGTCGGGCGACTTTGGGGGCCAAGGTAGCACGTTTATGTTATGTTTATTAATCCAGTTAGTTACAATTCTTGATGTATGAATTGAGCAATTATCTTGCTGGATAATAAAATTCGAAGGATACAACATAGTGACGGACGGCAGCATAATATTGTCCAATATGCGTATGTAACTCTGTCCGGTAAGGCGCTCTCCTATCCTCCAGCAAACACCGGGCCTAGGGAACTTATCCATGCTCAAACATTGATGGAATAACATCCACTCCGGTCGGTAGGATTAATATACCTCTCTTCATACCTCGAATTCTTAGGTCGGTAGACGCGGATGGAACCATCTTGACATGACTGAAAGACCTTTTCGTCGGAAAATATATTATTCCAAAAGTCGTCGGGCCTACCGACAAACTGGTTCGCAAAATTAAGACGTTGTTCTTTATGCATTCGCTCCAAAAATACCTTCTTTGCTGCCGCATAATTTTGTAACTCTGAACCCTTCACCCGCCGCCTTGCAGACCTCACAGATCCATGAAACTACGTTTGGAAACAGGCCGTCACTGCTGTTTCAAAGGGATTCGTTCTAAGATGGTCTAGGAAGAGGTTGTCTTGCTCCACAGTGCTTATTTTACGACGCCATCCGCCGTGGACGTAGCGAACGTTTCCTACTCCATTCCATTTTTGTTTGAGTTTGAATATACAACTCTTACTCACATTTAGCTCATCTGCAACTGCCTGTAATGACCAATCATTTTCAAGCAATGTAACAGCTCGCATTTTTTCAGGTTCAGTTAACCGCGCCATTTTAAAACTTGAAAACTAATAAAGTGGTTTGTAAATTACGGAGTTAATTACTGACATTTGTTTGTTTCAAATAAGTGAAAGTTTCAAAATTAAATATATAATAAATAAATAATTTTCTATATCAACATTCCCTCTGGATTCTTGATTCACATTTTCGAAATTCTCAATTTTCAATTAGAAAAATATGATATAGTTATTTGAGCCAAAAAAGTAGAAAAATTATCTCAAAAAAACCTACGCAGGATGCGGAAAAAGTCACGTTTCCTAACTTATTGCACAAATAGATATTAAAACTTTGGAGCTAGAATTATGGTCTACAATACATATTATCCTTATACTCATTTTTTTTTGAGAATTATCTAGCCATTGTCAAGAAGAAAGACTAAACATCGGCAATTATTCTTAAATATGTAGCAAATATCAATTTCTTCTTATGTAGGTGTGTCTCGAAAATGACACAAAAGTTTATTTTTTACCTAAATGTATCGAATTTAGGTACAATATGACATGTTTAAGTTTCTTGGTTATCTAAACTTGTAACAATGTTAAAAAATGAATCAATGAATAATGTATTCATTGATTCCCTTTCGGTTTTTTAGGAAAGAGCTGTATAAGCAAATAGCTATAAGATATTTGCTGAGAGCTTATACAGCTATAAGAAGCTTTACTTATATAGAAGGAAGATATTAATATATTTTTTATTCTTAATTTAATTTTTTTTTATAGATATTGATAATAATAAAATTGTTAACTCATATTTTTTTAATAGTTACAAAATGACTTTCAATAATTAAATTTATTATGTAGATTACATGCATATAATTCAATGAGTAAACCTATTAAATGGACCGCAACAAACCATGAAAAAGTTACTTGAAATTTTTATATTTTCCACAAAAATATTATCGTACAAAAAATTTTGTAGCTAGTTGCGTGCTGTCAAAATTAACAAACCTTGGGAAGGTGCCATATTTATGCTAGCATTTAGGAGGGAGTGTAAAATATTCGGTCTTTTTTAAATTAGATGGATATTTGTAAAATTTTAGAATATAGCCAAATGTCTGAAAGTCATTTATGGGATGGTTAAAAACCTGCTGTTAAAACATATCTACAACAAAATAATAACGAACTTTTTACGTAGTGTAAAATTGGACATGCGTTGCTCTCTACATCCCAAATTTCGGTCAGCTTAGTCACCCCTGAATAGCTTAATATATCATTAATATATATGACGTTTTGTATCCGAATTGAATGCAATGAAATATGCTCTGCAGGTATCATAATATACGCAGCTTGCCAAGTTTAAAAACAAATCAACAAATACAGCCCGATACTTTTCATCGCTTCTGATTAATATGATACCTTTGACTGTAAGTAATTTGCTAATTATCGAAGTAGCTTCCAGTACAACACACAAGATTTGTTCCTTATACATTTGATTGAGATATTTGTAGCTGCCGTTGCTGAAATATAAATGTTTCTATTATATATTTCTGCTTGAGCCCTTGATACATACCTACTTACTTGCTTGAATTATAAACACATACTAACATTTGAGTCTTCAGAATAATAAAACGTGTATCCCAAAATTTTAGGTACTACAATTTAAACACAAAAATTACGCCATGTATACTGCAGATTAACAATATTTTGATTTGTATGACAACGGAATTCCGTAATTTGTTTGCTGAAATAAATTTAAGAAGACCGACAGCAATACTTTCACTGTTGAACCTAAATAATTCTTGAAACCTAAATCATTTTTGACTAAGGAATCGTGCCAAAGGTAATATATGAATTGTTTGTCAATAAAGCTATGCTAAGGAATATTGCCGATCATAGAACAACTTTAAAACAGGTTGTTATAAACTAAACGATAGTTTAGTTACAGTTACCGTTTTCGCCAGTACTCACTATGCAAGTTTTTTCATGAGTATCCATATTTTTTTGCTAAATTCCGTTTCGAACGGCAATATTTTCAGGGATAGTTCAACTTGTTATTTCAAATGGATTACCTTGTATATTTTTTTTATAGTTCGTGTGACGGTGTAACCTTCGTGCGGTACTTCTCCGGGCGCTAGACTGTGATTTACCGTATACACTATACATGCACCACGTTACCCCAAAGGCGACACACTATGGTGCCGTAGATAGCTCATATGAAGAACGGTCTGTTACATCTAGTCGATAAAAAATTAGGGTGTGTGCTTATGACCACACGATAGAAGTGAAAACTTCTAATTTTCGATTAAAATGTATACTGTAACCGTCCTGGCCTGGATTATGATTTTGTTATTTATATGGCGCTCCCATCGGACTGCATGATGATCTTCCTTGATGATCTTCACAGTTTTTTGTAGATGTGTTACAGTATTGTCGGTTACTACCATATAACTCTTGTGTTTTGTACCGCTCATCTTGTATATTGCTGTTATCTTCAACTGGTGGCTACCAGTTGTTCCAATTCGGTTTTAATATCTTCAATACTTACACCGTCTTGCGAATGCGTGGGTCTTACTTCTTTTGGGAGTGAATGTATGATATGCCAGATTGCTTTGCTTAAAAGTTTCCATGGATGTGTGCCAGTCTTCTAACGTTTCAGTATATAAAATGGTCGTATTGATTGCTTGTTTCCAGTGGAATTTGCATTTCAGGTTTTAAGTATTCGGTCATTCGCTTATGGCTGTCAAAGGCCCCATGAACAACGATTGGGGGCGGTTTGACGTCTTGTGGCTCGATTTCTCTTTCCTCGGGCTCCGTATCTTTGCTAGTTTGGCCGGTGGGGGTCTCAGGTATTTGGTTATCGTTGGTTTTGCCTGCCGTGTTTAGGCTTTGGAACTTGTTTTGCATTTTTATTTCCGCAGCGGATTTTGTAGCTGTGATGTTTGGTTTCTTGGTCGTTGAAGGGTGTGTGAAAGACGTACATTGCTCAATGATTCGTCTCTTCGTTGCAAGTTTGCACATATCTTCAAATTTGGTGCTGTTTTCAGGGCCTGTGTCCATTTTTGTAGGTCCCGTGTCAGAAAGTGACATGTACGTCAAAAAAATTTGAATTAGCCTTATTTTACGGATTTGCCGGGGTCTTGGACTTGTACTCGATGCCGCACTGACGAAGGAGGTTGTATACACTGCTTTAACAGAGTGCGACGCATCACGCAACACTTACAAAAATAAAAGTACAGAGCGCGCTTAAAGAAGTTTTCACTTCAAAAAGTTAAAGCAGCCTTGCAAGGATAACGGGTCTTATTCACATATAAAAGCAATGCAGGTTAACGGTATTCGAGTTACATATTAGCATTAGCGGGTTAATTAAATTTATATATACACCAGATCTTAACTATCGGAGAATAATCGGTGCCAAATACTAAACGTTCTTCTACAGTTGGTGTGACTGGCTCAAAGTCTCTTACAGCTATCTTGGCGTGTATGACGTATACAGTCGTACGGATCAAATTAATGTGCTATAATACAGCACTTCTCTACAAATTTTTAGGGTTTCGATATTTAGGCACACAACCAATTTATTTTTCGATGTTATTAGTTAACATCGACGTTTTTCGTTTTCACCGATGATTATCTTAATTCCCGGCTTAAGACACGGTAAAAACCAAGTACTTCAATCAGGTACAATAACATTATTTTTATTGTTGCCTCCTGTATGTTTAGATTTAGATGTATAAAATAATGTCAACATTTCTTATTTCTATTCTTTATTTCTTATTAAAGCGGCATCAGAATAAAGCTAGCGCAATTTTACGGTATTGAAATATTTCACTGAATGTAGGTAGCAGTCGTTACAGCACCGAACGCATAAATATAAAGCTAGAGCAGAAACGTGACGGAGTTAGTAGAAGAAAGTGAACCATGAATGTAGAACCTACTCTCGGGGAAACCACATCTATTGTAAAATATAGACAACGTTTATTAAGTAAAGTAAAAACATGTATTTAATAAAACTAGTGAACTATTTAATAGAAGCATTAGAAATGATAAATATAGATAATTATTAAATATTATTATCAACGTCGTCATTATCATCTTATGATCTTGAACTTAAATTAATAATTAACGGTTCAAACTCATCGTAACGTACTTCATGTTCCCAATCTTTATTTACAGTGTCATCTACATATCTAACACAAATATCTGGAGTACTTAATTTGTTCCAAATCCTTTTGCACATCTCTAAAACTTGTTTGTCTCCGTAACCAACTTCACCAATATGTCGATCATAATAATGCCCCACACTAATTCTATTGGATTATATTGGCAATGGTGAGGTGGTAATCTCAATACTTGATGACTATATTTTTTTAGAAGTTCATCTATGGCTTATCTCGGGGTTTGTTGGTACTGGTTGTATAAATTAAAAGTACAATTTTTAGATCGAGTTTCGAAAATATTATGCATTTACAAGAAAGCTATTCTAGTCTTGTTTTATTTCAGAAAGCAGTGGCAAATCGCTCTTCCAAACAACTATGGTTGGACGCACAGTAGCCCTATACCGGTATGCAACGTGAGAAGTGAAAACTCGGCGTAAGGGAGGTCAGAGCGAAGCATAATCTGCAACCGCTCAGTACCCCCATATGAATACTGGGGATCAGTTATTTCATTTACTGTGAAACTTCGTGTGAAACGTTTGTTTTGTCGAAAATTTTGTTTCCGTTGCTATTTTTGTAATGCCTAGGAGCGCTGTTACTGAGTGAAAAGATTATAACAGAGCATCAAAAGACGCGAACATTAAATGCTACCGATTTCCGAAAGAAAAACAACACTGCAAGAGATAGAATGTTCTATGCCGACGAGAAGATGCTGTTAATGTGAAAAACGGTAATGTCTTATTTCTTTGTGATAGTTGTAATGGTAAAGAAATGTTACTTATTCAACTTTTTAGCTAGTATATGTTCAGCTCATTTTGAACCTGATTGTTTTGTCGAGCCATGCATTGTATGCGAAAGTTTGTCTGGATCGAGTAATGATATCCTATATCGACGGTATATTTTTAATCGCCCTATATATTCCAAATATTTTTTATGCCATTTACTCTTTCGGGTGTAGGTTATTAGTAAGTAAAGCTTTTCGAATTTCTTGAACTCGAGTAATGAAATAATACACTTGTAATTAGATCATGTAGTAAGAATTTGCATTTTTTGATAAAATACTGGAATATACAAGTGAAGAACAGTACGTAATTAAAATTTGAACAACTTACCCATCGGTTTCCTGCAATATTGGAAATACAACAATATTTTATGGGTTTTGTATATCCGTGCTTCGCACGTCACTGTGTGCCTGGCCATATGTGCGTCGCCATACCGGTGTAGGGCTACCGTAGTAGGACGCATTATTCATCACCACTATCGAGGGCTCAGTAAGATTTGAAATAAGCTTTTCAGAGATCAATTTCTCAAAAGAATTTTGGTCCATTGAATCGTGGTAGTCCGCCGACTTTGACTTCGTAGACAAAAGTAATGAAGCATTTTGTATGAATACACGCCTAGTTCCAATATGTAGCACAGCAAAACGCTTACCATTTCCTGTGTGGCTTGCTTTACAACTGTCTACACTGTTTTCTTGCCATGTTCTTTTAAATCCACCTTTCGCAAAAATCCATGTTTTTTCAAGATACACAAATTGCATCTGATATCCGCTTATAATTTCTTCGGATATCCTCTTATATTCTCGTAAAACATCTATTCTCACTTGCGATGTGGGGAAACGTCTGTTATTTTCCTCTGTAGATGAAAAGCCAATATTCTTTAAAATACGCTACAGACTCATATCCGAAACATCTAAGATAGGATTTTGTTTCACTATTTTATTAACTGTTTTAAATGTATTTTTTTTTCTATTATTTCATAATGTACACAATATTACGAATTTCTGATTTAAGTCCATAATGAACATCATTTGTTTTCAACTTACATCTGTCGCGTGTTTTTCCTGAAGTACTGAGAGGTTTACCAGATGTAGACTCTTCCTTCACGAGGATCTTACTTACTGCTTCTTATCGATTGCTCTGCACACTAGCAATCGATGGACTATATATGTTTTGCAAAATTTATTATTATATTACCTGAAGATAAAAGGAGAAACTGGTCGTGAACCTATGGAGAGCTATTTGCGGAATATGTATATATGTATATTTATATATTTATATATATATATATATATATATATATATATATATATATATATATATATATATATATATATATATATATATATATATATATATATATATATATATATATATATATATATATATATATATATATATATATATATATATACATATACATATACATATATATATATATATATATATATATATATATATATATATATATATATATATATATATATATATATATATATATATCTATATATATATATATATATATATATATATATATATATATATATATATATATATATATATATATATATATATATATATATATATATATATATATATATATATATATATATATATATTTTGTGAAAAGTAATCTTGGGTTTGTAGGAAATGCTACAAACCCAAGATTACTTTTCACAAAATAAATATGAATAGCAAAGAATTTCAAAGCTAATATATATATATATATATATATATATATATATATATATATATATATATATATATATATATATATATATATATATATATATATATATATACATGAGTTTTTATTAACCAATTACTTATTTTTGGGAGAGATAATTATATTAAAAAAATGAGAAGCATATTTCAACTAATATGGATATAATATAATTTTATTTAGGATGTATAATTAATTTACATCGACACTCACGTAAAATAACGATAAGAAATAATAAAAATGTTTAGCTTTCAAAAGACACCGAAAAGTTGAAAACGAAAAACTTTATAATAAAATGATAATACATGAAAATGAACATTTACCACCCGACATAAAGGAAATATGAGGAGAATGAGGGGATACAAATGAGAAATAAGATACCGATATGAAACTTTAACTTTAAAAGAGATAGACGTATCATACAAATCAATATAGTGGCGCTTGAAAGCAACGTCAGATGTAATAAAATCAATTTAAAAAAACTGCAATGTGCACGGATTTGTGAGAAGCAGGAAAAATTAATGATGGTGCAGAAGTTTTGCATTATATATCAGTATATTGAAATGCTATTGAAATATCTCAATACCCAAAAGGTTAGAGCATATTCCAAGTTGTAAATCAACTTAATGCTTTAGAAAAGCACTGAACTATTCGAATTATAAAGTGACTTCGTAAAAATGCTGTATACGCAAAATAAACTACTTTGTTTTGATGAAGTCTTAATCATCCGCGTTAACGTAAGAATTTCCACTTGATAAATCCAGTTCATTTGGAGATCTCCCCGCATTAGAACTAGAGAGACCTCCCCGCACTACGTCAAGGTTTTGTTAACCAATTCCTTAGAAAGAGTGACTACAGATGACTGGCAAAGTTGTAAGAAGCTAAAATGTGTGAACTCGGCGAACTTATGGGCATAGATATAGAACCTATCATTATTAGTATAGGAGCAGAAGACAGTTCTTCAGAATCTTCAAATGAAGAACTTAATTTTACTGAATTCCTATGGCTATCCTTGTCCATTTTTAATCCGAAGGTCCATTGGCTTATTTGGACTTCCATCGGACATTCATAGGATAAAAGAAAATAGGCCGTTCCCTATTTGGGCAACAATGATGCCCAATGATGCACAGATGCCCAAATAGGGAAAAATTCTCTTTTGTCTTCTAAATGTATATCCAATTTAAATATATCCACCGGGGAACCTATTTTATTATTATTATACTTATATTTATTTTAATTTTGAGTGAATCCCCAGATTAGGGATATCCATAGGATAATATTGTTTCCTATCTAAATGAATATCCCAATTGTTGGCATCCATAAGAAGTACTTTTCTAGAACGTAAGTATGCGTCTTTAAAATGCTCGCGAAATAATAATATACCGCCTCCTCCCCCGCACAAGACTGCCTTCTGGGCTAACCATTGCGGTTATAATGAGGGGTGGAGATATTATTATTACTATTATAAATTTTGTTCGCCACTTCGTTTAATAAAATAATTGTAAGTATTAGAATAAATCGTAACAAAGGTGTTCATAGAGATATCATACAGAAAAATATATCTATTGGTTATTGTTAAGTGCTAACCATTTATTTCGCAAAGGATATTATCGTATCGACGTATAATAGCGTATTGACCCGAGTTTTAAGGATACCCGTTTAAGAACCAGAAATGCACATCTTATGGATGCCAACAATTAGGATATTCATTTAGATAGGAAACTTTTTTTATGGATATCCTTGTTCAGGATGTTCATTAAATCTACTTGAAAATATAATCTTATGGATTGATATGTACTTAAATCGTATAATTAGATAATAAAATGGGTATTTCTAATGGGTATTCGTAAGTATACTATCAATTTCAATAATAAACGAGAATATCTTATACATGTACATTTTAAGGATATCCACATGCGTTCTCTAAGAGGTATACTTGTACTTTTCTAGAACACAAACGGATATCCTTTTAGTCTTTAAGAATGCATAAGATATTATTTTTTGTTATATAAATTGATGTGCTTTAGAATATACTTTACTACTTTCATTATCTAAATGCATATCCAATATATATATATATATATATATATATATATATATATATATATATATATATATATATATATATATATATATATATATATATATATATATATATATATATATATATATATATATATATATATATATATATATATATATATATATATATATATATATATATATTAGCTTTGAAATTCTTTGCTATTCATATTTATTTTGTGAAAAGTAATCTTGGGTTTGTAGCATTTCATTACATAGAAATAAGCAAATAGACGAATAATAAAGAAAACACACTTACCAGTGCTATGTCTGGACACGCATACTTTTCACAAAATAAATATGAATAGCAAAGAATTTCAAAGGTAATAAATATATCCAGGGTGAAAATTGGATTTTTTTCGAGTATTTTCGAAGAAACAATTAATACATACAACCAACAAATGATTTTAGTTTTGACTAAGCAAGCAATTTCTGTATCACTCCCTCTTTGAATGCTTCAGAAACTCTATTATATATATAATTCAATATTTTCCCGCATATAGTTGGAAAAAGTAGTTGTTTTTCAATAGGTTCAACAAGATTTTATGCATTTTAAAGTTTAACATCTTCTGGATAACTGTATGCCTAATGCTTTTATATATAATATGTTCAAATAGAACAAATATAAATAGTAGACTAGGTTTGTGTATTCTAAGAATGAGTTCCGTCAAAAACTAATGTCATAAAACGTCACTGCAAGTGTTGGTGTATTGGTAATTTAAATTCAAGTATGAATGATCAATGAAATAAATCGTATACTGCTCTGAAGATCCTCAAGAAAGGTGAAAGAACTTGTACAACTTCTAAGTGGTTCGTTTTCGTATGTATAGTGGTTCATTTCCGTATGCGTGTCCAGACATAGCACTGGTAAGTATGTTTTCTTTATTATTCGTCTATTTGCTTATTTCTATGTAATGAAATGCTACAAACCCAAGATTACTTTTCACAAAATATATATATATATATATATATATATATATATATATATATATATATATATATATATATATATATATATATATATATATATATATATATATATATATATATATATATATATATATATATATATATATATATATATATATATCCATAGGACAACATATGCTGTACTTTTACTGGATGTTCTTAATAAGGATATCTGTTAGATAACTTTTTTCATGTCTAAATAATTATACAAATTATTGATATAAGACAGCCAATAGAAGTACATCAAAAAGCTCCTGTCACATTTCAAAATACAATGGAAGTTTATATTAATAGAGAGAAAGTATAGAAGTTATAGGTTGCTGGCACTACACTTAAATATTACATTTGTTTTATATGAATTATGTACTGGCAACCACCTATCTACGTCATATTCTAATATTAGATGTTGCATGCACGTATGCATGCACATGCGTAGATGGTCATACATCTACATATCATACAACGTGCATACATATGTACACCCGGCAATGTATGTCCAATTGACTTCCGATGTACAGAATGGTAATCCCGAGAGAACATCCAATGTATATTCATTTTGTCATAATATGGATAGGTATTATTGATCCAGTCTGTACAATCTATGGACGTGAGAAGTTGGTTTTGTATATCCATATATCTGGACTCTAAGTGGATTACTTACGGATAGCCAGAATGGCATCTGATCTCTAAACGCATAAATTATGTGTAGCCCCAATGGCCAACGATCCAAACATCCATGGGACGAATATATGGATACACAAAGGATTTCTTGTGATAGTGATTTTTAAATTTGATAAACATTTTGTGATTATATGGATATCTATCATGGACCCATATTGTACAATCTATGAACATGAGAAGTTGTGACATTTATATCTTGGACGTCCATTGGAATATCTGGATACGAAACGGATAACTTATGGATGTACAGAATATCCATAGCCACATAGAACATAGTACATAGTCCATAGTGCATCCAAGGGATTCATATGTGATATATGGGTACAACACTATATCGCATTTTGTTTTTATAATGAACTGAATCACATATTTTCATAGAAATAACTAATTAAAATTATATTTTTCTTACACTACATGAAAATCCCCAAACCCGGTTAAGAAATTAATTTTGTCACAATGCACAGCTAGATACCAACTGGTAATGAGTGAGCTCGGATAATAGTTTGAAATGCATTAGACAACATTTTTAACTAGTTCTAACTTCTAGCTCACACAGCTTCAACTTACAGCTAAAAACTTACATTCCCCGCTAATCGTAAATCAAGCATACCAGCGATTCTAATGAACTTACGTATCGTTTTTGTTAAAAGCACACTGATTTAATAACTAAATCTCCGTAGCATTCAATAATACATTGTTTGTCTAAAAACATGTCTGGAGTAAACGTTCAACATTACTCTTTACCATTAGTTACAGGCTGAGGTTCGCCGCTCAGAGCCATTAATCTCAATGTATCTTGAAAACAAGAGCCCGGTATATCATTAATTAATACAGCTATTTCTCATTTCTCTATCACAATTAACTCTACGCAGTTACCTTGGCGGCTGCTGCTACGGGTGTGTTTACATGCAAACGAATGTTTTCACCGTAGTTTTTAGGACAATGTATTAAAAAGTCCGCTTTTATAAACGATATAATCATTATTAGCCAAATTTATTTCTAATAAATTAATATTAAGCTTTTTAAAATTATATAAAAATAATGAGGGTGAAAATTTGAAAGAACCTGTCATATATGAATAGTTAAAGGATTGCAGTAAAAAATAGCACTTAAGTACACATTAGGCAAAAAATTATTATAATAATTAGTTTATTGTGCAAATAAGAATTTACTCTATAAATAAGGAGAGTAGCTATAAAGTAGAGCCATTGTTATGTTTGACCTCGAGAATTTAATGTGGATTTTACCTACCCCTGGATTTTAATTGCTTTTTTCTCATATCCCTCGATTGTGTGTCGGTCGTGGAAAATAATATTACTGAATCCTTGCCCTCTTTTCATAACCTTTAATAATAGATCAAAGGCACTTCCAACACGACTCCTTAAAGAAGTTAAAAGTCTCGTACTGCAAATAACCAGTGCTTTGGAAATTAATTGGAAGTGCTACGTCAAGGACATGGTAAATTGAAGTAATAAAAATGTTTCATTTACATAGGTGTTAGCTGTTGTAATTAATTTGGTAACATTTTCTGTTCAACCACAATCATAAAAATTCTCTTGTTTTATCTCATACCTTAGATGTATGTAATTACCTACATAAATTTGTTTTTTCATTTCATTTTAATTTTTTAATTCCATTGTTTCATTGATTTTGTATCACACAGCCAAACATACAGCTAGTTTTAACCAATATTATTGTAAACAGATAATACAAAGTATCTCCTAATAGTATTTTTTAACTGAATTTAACGTCATTTGAAATAAAATGATATGAAAATGTAAAAAATGGTTGCCAGCACTCAGTCAGCCGTAACCTCTTGGTTGCCATCTATAAACAGGTATGTTATTGCTAATAATTTCCCTTAATCGTATTCAAGAATATTTTATACTAAATTGAAGTTTAGTTTTTTGTACATTCGCACATCTAGAGCGAGGGTAATTAATTAAAGTCATAGCAACCACTACTCGCGGCAATTTTTTTACAACCTTGTATTTTCGTGTACATTAAAATTAAAATTGTTATCGTAATTTTTATTTTAATGTACACGAAAATACAAGGTTGTAAAAAAATTGCCGCGAGTAGTGGTTGCCTTGATTTCAATTAATTACCGTCGCTCTAGATGTGCGAGCGACAGAGAAGGAATATTTTAAATAAGGACGCAGCATGTCAAGATGCCAGTTCTATGAACATAAATTTCTTGATTTAATTGAGGGATCACTTTAGAGTTATGAGCGCTCTCTCGTTTTAGAGGGGGTCCAACTAGGCTTATTAGTTCTTTTTTATAAAATTTCTTTAAATGATGAGTTGATAATGAGAGTTAACGACTCATCATCATTGAATTTAAACTGTATGCATTTTTTTTAATATGTTAAATTTTTATGAAGCTCAAAGTTGTATTAGTTATAGTGTTTATTATTTTAAAGTAAATTCCTTGAAATTGCAAAATTAGAAAGAAAAGCTATGATTGCATATGATTATGTTTATCATAAGATGTTGTCAATGTGAAACTTCAAATACATAATACGGTATACATCCATTACCTTGCATTTATGGCAATAAAATAAAGGCAGAAATATACTGGAGTCGTAATACGGTTTATATTACCATGAATGCAAGCTCATCGAAAAAATTATAGGAAACGAATCGAATATTCTAATTGTTCGCAGTATATTACACTGATATTACAGTTACTTAAAAAATTATTTTCCACTTAATTCTATGAAATATTCATTGGGAATGGTATGCGGAATAATGATACTTTACCTTTTATATACGGATAGCTGACTAGCAGCGTATTTTACATTTCTTAATAAAGGCTATATGGAAATTCAGTCCTCGGGTTATCATCAAAGTTTGTTAATAATTTGTTAGGAATGTATTTTCTCTCAGTATCAGCCTATATATTTATTTCCCCTTCGTTCTTTTACAAAAACCTTCAACGTAATTGGACTTTACGACTTCTTTCCATCTCAATGGCCAGTCGAGAAGTAACGATTCTCTTTTTGATTAAATTTTGATTGGATAATTTTTATCACAACCTCCTGGACAGCTCTACACAAATTACAAAAGTAATCTGAAAGAATTATAAAAGATAAATGAAGATTATTTACAGGGAACATTTCTCACAACGGATTACTTCCTTAGATTTCCAGACATCCAGTTAATTAATTATGCTGTTTTATTTTATTACATACCCCGAATAAAAGGGCTATGATAATTTTCTAAATGTGAAAATGAAATTAAAAACATATTTGTTACACACATTTGAACTGTATGTAGCTATACAGGAACTTAAATTATTTTAAATCATGTAGTATGCGTTGTACAAATATTTAATTAAGCAAAGCATACCCCAAATCGTTCCATCAGTGATATCCGTGTTTATTAAAAATTGAATACAATTTTAAGTATTTCCAAATTCTATACCATGATTGTGTAGGTATTTTGTCCGATACTCAAAAAAATGGATGCAAAATGACATTGTGTATTATAGAGTTCCTTACCATGAAATTTTGCTAAAGTTATCGACTTTTGTAATATACCTGGATTAGGATAGTCTAGATTTACTGGATAGTTTACATTTACTGAAGACATAAAATATGTTGTTTGTCAGTGCAAGGGCAATTATAATTTATGGGTTTATATATCACACTTGCAGGAGTTGTTAAGTAAGATCAGAGCTGGGACGTACTCGAGTACTATTATTAGAAATTGGTACTTAAGTATTATTGTGTGTAACATTGAAATAAGAGACAACAAATTTTCAAAGGATACCCACAATTGCCGCAATGGGAGATCGGAGCAGTTGTTATGTTTTGATAGAATACTAATAACTAATCAATTTTAACACAAAACCCTTCAAATTAATACACTAAATTAAAGAATAGCTGTATTACTTCTATTTCAAGAATTATTGTTGACTACCACAAAACGTTCGATCGTATTAGGCAATTTAGGCATCCAATGAATGCCAATGGTGCATATGTGACAGGAACGTGTAAAATGAATCCGTAATATTTGAATGGGAAACTATTCTGCATCACATTCACCATCCAATTGTTTTATGATATGACGAAAGGTATATAGTGTGATCAATATTTTGTTATACAACATGATAATGTCATAATGTGATGGGCGATCTATATAAAATCATTTGTTTTTCCTTAAATTACTGGAAATCGATTATACTTGACAACGCTGTTAAAAATGCGGTAGCAGGTGTGAAGGGATCAATATCGATGTATAATGAGGGTTTTTTGCTCGGGTTTTTATGTGTCATATTTCAATGTTACAAACTATACCGTTTTTGGTACTCAGTTCTTGTATTCAGTATCCGAGTACATCCATGCGAAGGTACTCGTTACTCGTACTTGAGTCATGTTTATTTACTTGGACTTGTAGTAAAAATAATGTACTTGAGTACCTTGAAAGTATTCAATTGTATATTATATAATCCATATTTTCAGTTGCTTGGTAAAAATAACTTTCAATGACCGCGAAACATTACCGATAGCGCGTCTGCGCGTCTCCATTTGGAGTTTGGTGATTTGTGATTCTTGCTTTAGATACAGCTCACCTATGTGATGTCTATCAGTTGTCTATGCTATGTTATGAGGTCTGTTAACTTATTCTGTGCTGCTACCACCATTAACAGTAGGCTGCATGCCCTTGCAGATGAAAATTTTGAAAAGTTGGTGCTGATGAAAGCCAATAAAATAGGCACATTTTAAACCAGAATAGAATTACCAGAAATAGTAATATTAATTAGGAAGAAAAGAAATTAATTAGGAGGTTCGTACGAAGTACGAAGCTACTAATCCCGTGGACGCCACTGACTATTACGCAACCAAGTCGGGGGTTCCCAAATATACTGGGTATCGAAATTAATCTCAGAATTGTGTTTTAAATTTTGGCGAATAAAAGAACACAATATATTAAAATCTAAGTTTAATTTAAAAATAAAAATAAAAAAATTGCATATTTAAAAATTTCATAGCGTTAATCGAATTCACTGGTTTTATATGGATTTCTCTAAAAAATAATAAAATGAATAAAAAAAAAGTTCAAGCAAAAGTTGCAGGGTTCTGAGAGGGAAATCATTTGGACACAATATCCACCCCCCAACCCCTCACCCCTTGGCAGTGAGAGGTGGTGACTTTTGTTTCTAAACGGGAGCCGCGATTTTTTATGGTCGCACATTGTTTTTTGTGAAAAAATAAACATCTTTTGTCTGAACCTTTTTTTATTTCAGCTTGTAGTTTTTTTGAAAATTGCTAATTTAAGAAAGAAAACCCAAATTATTAAGAGAAGATCAGACAAAAGATATATGAAAAAACAAAAGTCACCCCTCATCGTATCCCGGGCGAGGGGATGGGGAATGTTATATCGAAAATAATCTCATCAAATAGCTTTATCTTTTTTTTATATAACATCAAGACAGGAGGTTCTTAAAATATTGTCCATTAGCCTCCATATAATATAACGATATCAAACTTTAGCTAGCAATTTGCAAAAAAAACTACAAGCCGAAATAAAAAAAAGTTCAGATAAAAGATGTTTATTTCTTCACAAAAAACAATATGCGACCATAAAAAATCGAGCTCCTATTTAAAAAACAAAAGTCACACCCTACCTTTGCCACGGGGTGAGGGTCCAAATGATTTCCCCCTACAACCCTGCAACTTCTGTTTAAACTTTTTTGATTCACGATACGTAGATACGTTTTGATTCATGATTCACGAAACGCTAAAACCTTTCATATTTTGAACATGCTTATTGCCTAGTAGGATGGCAAGTTAGCTTTTCATATCCCTGTTCTTACTATCTACGGGGATTGCGCTCGGGTGATATACCGGAGTGAATCTATGGTCGATGTCGATATAATAGTTGATCTGCTGCATCAGGATACTGATAATATGGGTCTCATTACCGATGATCGGCGTGGCATGTACCATAAGAAAACGTCCAGGTGTGGCGAGTGGCGAAGGAGCTGGTCAGGGAGAATAGCGCGACATACCGGGAGGTGGTTTCCTCAACGAGTATTCGGTATCTGTAGGAATCCGTTGCGGTCAGCGAACTAGGTAAAAAGAAAAAGAGATCGTAAGAAGAACCTACAAACAATCTGCTCTTCCTTACTTTTACGGGCTTGCCAGGATAGATCCATTAGTGTGGGGGCATTGTACCTAAGGGCGAAAGGGCGGTATCTGTAGGAATCCGTCGCGGTCGGCGAACTAGGTAAAGAGATAAAGAGATCGTAAGAAGAACCTATGAACAATCTGCTCTTCCTTACTTTTAAGGGCTTGTCAGGATAAATCCATTAGTGTGGGGGCGTTGTACCTAAGGGCGAAAGGGCGAGCACTGCGAAGTATGACATTTGAACCATGTGACCGCTATGCTGATGGCCGCGCCATAACTTCGCGCTACACGTACAATAATCCACAAGTTTCGGGTTAGACTGACTGAGCAGGATTGTCAAAAGTTTAAAAAATTACGCACACCACGAAACTGTACTTTACTCGCAGTTTAGAGGTGGAGCAGCGTATAAAATTAAACTTAACCAATCGTTGCCTAACACAATTCATATAGATTATTTCCTTGGCGCTAAAAATGTAACCTCATTTACTTTCGTCAACAGGCTTTTTGCGTCCCGGAACGTGCTTGACGTTGACGAACAATAATAGCCGAATTTCCGACATGGCAGTGTAAATATTGCAAATTTATGCAGCAAACAGCTGTGATGACACACGCTTTAGTCGTAGAACGCTAGTTCTCGGAGTACAGATACGACTTCAATAATGTGTTTCCGATTTTATGTATATAACAGATTTAGTTGAAGTCGTTCGTACCAGGTACGGATATAATACCAATGCACACAAAATATTGTAAAGCCGGCCGCTCCTAACATTTTAATAACGAATAATTTGAATTATGAATTAACTCAAAATAAACATTTCCCCCAGCAATACCGGGACAAAGAGTTAATGTCAAAATCCTGGAAGAACAGCGATCTAAAACAGACCCAAGAACAATTGGCTGGATATTCAAGATGAATGAAGAATTTGATCGTCTTGGAACAAATGTAAGAATTCTTGCACAGTTGTTTAGTAGTAACGAATTTACTAATTTTTAGGAATATTTTCTCATTTCTTCGGATGTTCCTGCCAATGAAATAAGTGAAAGAAGAACATTGCAACAAATGTCTTTATCTGGCGGACAAGGGTTCCAAAGATGTAACAACTGTACTCGTAAATGTTCCACCTTCCACCAATAGATTAAACTGTTATTATAAAAGTAAAATTACATCTAAGTTTAGTCATATAGAATCATGAATAAGATATATGTACGTGTATAATTATATGTGTACTTCAAATTCATAGACCCACTATTGAAATTAAAGATAAAAATATAAACTACGAGTAATAATTTCCCGTTGTGATGAAATTAATAGTAGAAAACTTGTTGAAATGTTTTTTGATCATATTGGCTATCGTTAGGTATTTAAAATTTCCCGGTTCACATGTCCGGCTGTCCTTCAACTGCCACGGAGCTTGAAGCGTGGATATCCGACGGCTCGGAATGGTGATTCAGGGCATAGGTAGGTATTCGTAATTCAGTTTTGATGTTGGATCAAGGGAATCCTTCAGTTTGAACCCCATTTGGCGAATAGATTTTTATTGTAAATAAATATTTAATCGTATATAACTTCAAATGTTTTGAAATATTCAAACTGGACACGTCGTTCAAAGGCGCGTACACATATATTTGTAAATAATTACTATTAATCGATTTCATATTATTTATTTCCACATATAATGTAGACCATTTATTAACTTACTACTTACTAATTTTGTTTCTATAAATAAAAATGTTTGCAAATAATAATAGGGTTAGATTAATCTTGGCTTAGCTGTATAGCAACAGAAACACCGTGTATAAAAATGGTGCTTCTAAATTGATGTCAAAGATTTTAAGAGTTGAGATGTTTCGCAAAAATTAAGTTCGTCATAACGAAAAAACCAAAACAACATATCAATAATAAGCAGGAATTGTATAGAACCATTAATTATTATAGCTCTAAAGGAAAAGAAATTCTACTAAAAGTTGGACTAGGTAATAAAATACGAGATTGGGACATGAGACATATAATTCGGACTACTAAGAGGAAATGTTAGGAAACTAAATATTGTGTAAGCAGAGAAATAATATCTACCAGGTCAAGACCAGGTCAAATTTCTACGACAGAATGACTTTGAGAATACTTATTGTGAGATAAATATTACTTATTTATTTTAGAAGTTAAAATTATATTTAAGATAATCTTTGTATTAAATTAATTGTTCTAGTTTTATTAATATCATAATTGTCATTAAAGTCTAGTATAATTATAAAATTCAAGATAAATTGCATAAATAATCTAAGATTTTAGTCATATAGGATCATAAATAAGATGTGTCATGTGTGTGATTAATTATGTATGTATGTGTATGATTAATTGTGTACCTACTTCAAATTAAGATTGGAACCATCTTTGCACACCAAATTAACAAAAAAAGACATGTCAATCACTCTGGTTAGTTCAGCGTCAAGCGGTCAACAAGGAAGCAGGAAACTACGTACAGTGACAAGGTGTTGCAGTCGTATCAAAGCGGTTTCTTCTAAACCCATTTATCGTGTCTTTAACTTGAAGTAAATTGCTTCTCTTTGCAGCCCCTCCCAATGATGGTATACTAAATCCTCACCTTGCAACAATTTTCATTTCAATTTAAATATGCATCTTTTGCTAACTTGGAAAAAGTTTGCGATAGCGCTTAAATACCACCCAGCCCTGAAATAATTTACGATGCGTCTTTTCCGCATCTGTAAGCTTCAACGTGGTTTACTATTATGAAATGGAAATACATTTAACAGGAAGTCACTTTTGACATAACACTATATATATTATATTTTACTTCTAAAATTTAAATTGTTAATTATACCAAGTAAATAAAATCATTTACTTTCTTCTGATAGTCACGGTACACATCTATTCATTTTACGTTTTTCATTTCGGCACTACCCTGCATGTTGTTCATATAAAAAGTATTTACCATATTAAAAATCAACTAGAGGTAAATTATTGATCGAGGTCAGCTTTCTCAAATACATTGTCCATTTTAATATCACCATGTTGATCTCACTGTTAAATTAAGTGTTAAAACATAAAAGCCAAACCAAATAATCTTCTGAACTCTGCGTGTAATTTAACGTTATGACTACAATCGTTGATTGAAGGCGAGTGCTTCTATCAACGAGTCCGTCTCTCTAAAATAAAATGGTTGCAAGCTGACGATACAGCATACCATAATGGGGGATGAGCTGCAATTTGATTCAAGATGAAGAAATTAAATTTAAATACACCTCGCACCTTAAAGTTAGCTTGAAATGTAAATAGGTAACTATAAAGAGTCGCTTACTTTCTGCTCCTTTGTAACATGTACTGCTCGCCGCTGTACATGTTCCAAACATTTTTTTTTGGTAAAGTTCCCAAAAAAAAACACTCAATGCAAGGTTAATAATATAATATTAATACTGATAATAATAATTATTTATTTATTCGAATAGGTACATCCTTACTAACATTACAAATGTTACTGTGTTTGTTTGGATTTAACGCCTTAATTACATAACCGATCACTATGAAATTTTGTACACACATTACTAGGGGAAAAAAGGACATCTTTTGTCGAGAAAAAAAATACTGTGTTCCCGAGGGATAGAAAAATGTGTTTTAAGTATGTCACCTCGGCACCTTCGCCATTTTCTCGAATGTGTTTCTGATTTTCTTACGAGCTTGGAATATCAAAAAATATATTCTTAAACCTACTGACAATATCACTACAAAGAATAGATGTAGAGATGTGAAAACCCTAGAAAATATTTTTTCTGTACCCAATTATAAAGTCAACGCGGACGAGGTCGCGGATAAAAGCTAGTCCTAACTATGTTTTAATTTTAAACAAGAAACACTAAAAAATATAAAACAAAATTACATGATATCAACCTTATTACATATTTTTTATATATTTAACTAAGTCTCTTCTGAATGCACGTGAGCATGTACTGTATTTCAAAGAACAAGCAATTTATTAAAATAATCAGACCTTCGTAATTCGGATTTTAATTACTATGCCACCATAGTAACTATAGGGTAACTAATGAATGTTAGGCGTTGCGTTGTCACTGACAATGACGTGGTTCGATTTATTTCGACGTACGCGTTACTACGAGTGACGACGCAACGCCTAATATGCATTAGTTACCATATACAACGTCGTAAGGGGAACATACTATCTAAATTAAAACTTTCTAGGTTTAACAGTTTGACTATGCGTTGATGATCAGTAACTCAGTATCCTTAGGGAGTACTATCAATACCCATACTTAGGTGGCTTAGATTGGCTTTACAAATAAAATAAATGCTTTGGTATATGTGGTAAAATAAAATAAAATTGGTAGAAAATATAGGGCAATATTTTTATATAGGTATAACATTTTTAGGGGTGGAATTAAAAAAATCCCTACTTAATGGATGTTTACATTATAACCTACTATCCATATTTGAAGTCTCTGAGTCCAGCTGTTTGAGCTGGCCAGTGATGATAAGGCAACACCCTTAGTGAATGAAGT
>CAXKVY010018587.1:0-25000 GCA_964058915.1 Tetropium fuscum
AGTCGGTGGATGTGGTCCATTAACTAGGTCTCTGCGGCACTTGACGTGGATATTGCGGGGCAACTGCTGGAGATGCCGTATAATTTTGCAGAGGCTTCATAAATGTGGTCGAAGACCTCTGGTGCAAATTTCGTCACGATCGGTGACCTAGTGCACGTTTGGAGTTTCTGGTTACTAGGTGGAGATGCTGCCCTCGGATTTGGTTGAGGCTTTGGGGCTGTGATCCAGAGTCTCCATAAAAATTTCAGTTCAGCTCAATCGGCCGAGTGGGAGCGGCGATATAGGTGTTTGTGTGCACCCTTTTCCAGGAGAAAAATCTCGATTTTTTTCAAGCCGTGCTGTCCGCGGCGACTTAATTCCGTTCGCTCACATTGGCATCGCATTTTTCGCCCGGCATGACCATATTTGGCTCATGTGTTGACCGCGACATCTTCGGTTGCATGGGGGGATATTGAAACTTGGTCATTGTGATTCGGCTGCCAAATTTTGTGGTAGGACCTAGCGATCTGTTGCTCGGACCTGGTGAGCATCTTCATAGGATTCTTGTAGGTAGGAATACCCTTGGAATGCCTCATAGGATAGGCTTCAAACTTTTAGGTTTAGTAGAGTTCATCGACAGAAGTCGTTCGTAAAAATTGTAGGGCCCTGCAGGGCATCGGCATTTGGCGGCTATAGGGGGCGGTGAAACCAGGAAGTTGTGGGTGCGATATCTCCGTGGTGGTCAGAGATATCGATACCAAACGCTGGTGACGGCACATGGCCGTCAAGGGGGAAATATGGTTCTGGCCGTTTGGGGCTCAGACCTTGGGGAGCGGCGTCAGAGCGTTCTGAGCCTCGTAGCAAGTACGTAGTAGGTACTTTTTTGGCGTCTATCTCGGGTTAGGGATGAGATAGCGCTTTGAGGTCAAATTTATTGCATGTGGGGCATGGCATGCGTGTTTCTGGTTCCCATGGGGTTGTCCGTGGACGTCCTGGAGCGTCGGTATAGCGTCGGGACGTCAACACCTCCGGGGTCTAGGAAAAGCCTGGGTTCGACGTGGTGTCGTAGCGTGAAACATCAGCATCGGAGATCACCAGGCGCACTCTTCGCTGTTTCCTGGGGTAAAGGGTCTGTGAGCTCCCTGCCTCAGTGGTTAGCGTGGTTTCGCGGCCATGTGGGTCTTCAGGTTCTTTAGACCTTGGCGGGCGGGTGTGATAATTGATTCGATGTGGCGGTTATGTGCTTTGCGAAAGGTTCAATTCTCGTTGACTTGTCGAAGGGTTTGTATTTCTCGTCAAGGATAAACTTGCTAATGATAGTTGCTTGACGGATGGGTCTGTTTTCCCCGCCCAGAAGAAGTCTGCTTCTGATGGGTCTAGCTCGACGGAAGGTTTTGTATTTCCCGCCGAGAGAAGAGGAGGGGGGATCTTGGACGAGGGGGTTTGTATTCCGTATTCCTCGCCAAATAGGATTGTGGTGTTGGAGGAGAAGATTTCCCTCGATGGAAGGATTTGTATTTCCCATCTAGGGGGGAGGTACTACGTCGTGGGCACTTGGATCGGTGATCGGTGGACTTTGCCGACGCGTTGCAAGTTGGTTGAGGCTTTGGAGTTGTGGCCCAGTCTCCTTTAAAAATTTTAGTACAGCTCGATCGGCCGAGTGGGAGCGGAGATATAGGTGTTTGTGGGCACCCTTTTCCAGGGGAAAAATCTTGATGTTTCTCGATGAGTGCTGTTCGCGACGACTTGATTACATTCGCCCGCAGAAAGTGGCATTGCCTTTTTCGCCTGGCAATACCCTATTTGGCTCGTGTGTTGAGCGCGCTATCTTCGGCTTCATGAGGGATATCGATGTGAAACTTGGTCAGCGTGCATTGGCTGTCAAGTTTTGAGATTGGGCCAAGCGATATGTTGCTCGGACCTAGGGAGCGTCTTCATAGGGTTCTTGCAGGTAGGTAGGGAGGTATACCCTTGGAATGCTTCGTAGGAACGGCTTCAAATTTTTGAAGTTGGTAAAGTTCATCGACAGGAGGCCATGTGCCCTCACCACAAAACCCTGGTGAGGGCACATGGCCGTCAAGGGGATAGTATGGTTCTGACCGCTTGGATATTTGTATTTTGGCTGCGCGGGAAATATGCGCTGTGAAATAAATTTGCAATAATTTATCCCCACGATCTAACTAATGAGGTATTCAAGGTTTTCCTCATCTGTGCACTGAATAGCGATTAGAATTTACCAACCTGAGTCCATCCTGGTGCACATGGTGTGCCTAGAAATAATAATATGCCGCCCCCCTCCCGCACAAGTCTATGACTTCTGGGTTAACCATTGCTGTTACAAAGAGGGTCAGAGGTATTATTTTTATATTATTATTATTATTTTGATTTTGCTATAGGCTTCACCGCGCGTAGCAGACTCCTTCCACCACCAGGTGGAAAAGTCTTTTATAAAGACTAAAGAAACTTTCAAAGACTATATTTTTGAAGATTAAGGAACAGTGTGCTTGCAAAACATGACACCCGATAATTTTCAAATTTGGAACCTTCTCCTCTACTAATAAAATTAAAAAGCAAATATTTATATTTTCAAAATAATGCAAATATTGGTCAAAAAAACAAGTTTATCTATTACCAATTAATTACAAATTAGCGAATTACGATGAAGGGGAAGTATTAGATTTTTTAAAAACTAAAATTTATTGACACAAAGCTAACTTAAGAAAAGCTTTTCAAAGTGCAGCCAAATGGTTTTAAAAAGGTCAAGATAGAAAACCTTTTCAAATAAAAATTGAGCGGTATTACTTTAGAAAATCGAGAACAGTTTTGCTTATCTCTGGCAGAAAAACGTTTTGTTTAGAATATTTTAGTAATTCAATAAATAAAATATTTTTGATATAACAGCTTTTGTGTTTCCTAATCTCATTAGTTTACTTATCCAGGAAAAAATATGTGGTCATATGAGGTGATACGAAAAATTACTTTATATTGTCATTTGGATATAAACAGTAATATTTTTATAACATAATTCTCACTAAATTAAATATTTCATTGCTTTATTCTTATTAATTACTGCTACATCTTGGGATTAATGTTCCTGAATGAGAACAGACATTAATCATTTTAATTTATATACTGAAAGAGAAATAACACTTTTTAGACAATTCACAAAAATTGTTTATTTTTATTATTGAGATTTTTTATTATCTGAAAAAAAAATCCATATTCCTACGATTTGTTTGTCAATTACGGGCAATTTCCTAATCATTTACCTAACTTCCTACCCCGTTCCAGCTATTTGTCACATACAGGCATTATTGAGGTAGTATATGAACATTTTTCTTAGCCATTATACAAGTACAGGATTTTATTCTGTGCAGTTGCTTTTTAAGCCATTTATTTTTTTTTCGAATATCGGGCTTTTAAATTTTTTTATTTATCAACACATTGATAAGTGAATTTCGTATTTAGTTTGATATATAAACACAATAATAATTTCAAATGAACTTTTCGCATTTCGAATTTATGACGGCAGAATAATGTTCTGATAAACATTTTTACATGTTGAATTATTACATTACTTTACGAGCCGACCATATATATTTGTTGATACAATTGATATTTTAGTCGACCTGTAGAATAAATATAATAATAGCAAGGTAATGCAATCATCTGGTGTGATCATTATTATTTCAGTCATCAATTTAGATTAACCGATTGACCACTGTGCTGATATTCCGTATATCATTATTATTTGTTTGAAATATCGGGTACTTTTATCGGACGCATGAAAGCTGAATTAATCATACGTCGTGGCGGCGAAAGTTAAAAGAAGACATTACAGTAACGAATGGGGTCAAGTCAAGCTGAAACAACATACTGATGTGAACAACGTTCGATATCACAGCACACATCTCGAATTGGCTCACAGTTAACAGAGGGTGTGGAGAATTGATAAATGGGTCTATAAATTATAGTCGACTCCTCCCTGGAGTTGAGTGGGCAAATAGCTATCAAAGTTATAATTTAAAAGATCGTTTATCAAGATATATATTGCAATCATAAAGCGTCGACTGGTAAAATATGTAGTGACAGCGTTTTACAACTATACCTGACACGGAGGCTGGACGGCAGATAACGTGTTCATCTGAAATGTCGTTTCTCAACACCAGGTAGGTATATTTTCCACAATACATCAATACACCCCATTAAGTTTATTGCAGACACATCTAAATAAACGACATAAATCTATCAATAAGTGGTAAATTACACTATACCTATTTGGCCTAGAAATTATTGAATTATGGGGTTATACTAAACTTACGGCAGCTAGAAATATATTATAAAAACTAACTGTTACCCGCGACATTGTCCGCCCCAATTTAACGCGTGCGCGGTACTGTACCCTGCTACTTTATTACTCGAAGATAAATCGTAAAAATACTCCGATACTTCCGAAGAACTTCCGATATTTTGAGGATCTTAAAGCGGTTTTTGGCGTTCGATTCGTGAGAGCATCTTACTCATAAACTTTGTGAACTAAACTGGTGCGTCTCGAAGACAATAAATAAAAAATATACAACTTGGTAAATATTGATGGAATCGAGTCCAGTTTCGCTAGTCGAGGATTTTTGGGGTCGCTGAACACGAATGTCACAACGGCAACGGTCTCCGTGGTACTTGATGCTCAGGGTGGACAGTATGAACATCGTCCTAGAGTTTTATGGGAATTCGCAACATAATGTCGAAACTCATTACTTACGGGTTTTTTGGTTAGCGGGTTTTTTGGGGTCGCTGAGCACGAATATCACGACGGAAAGGGCCTCCGAGATACCTGGTGCCCAAGGTCGATAGTATGAAAGTCGCCTGCTGGAGTTTTATGGGAATTCGTAATATAAAGTCAAAACTCGTTACTGGGGTTTTGGGGTTGCTGAACACCGAATATCACGACGGCAACGGTCTCCGAGGTACCTAGTACCCTTGGGTGGACAGTATGAACGTTCCCCTGGAATTATCTTGCGTATTACATAATTTTTACCTGAATTTACATATATTATTCTTAATTACTTATTTCAATATTATACGAAAGATGTAGAATCAGAAGATCAAGAATCAAACAATGTTTTGGAAAATAATTTCTGAAAACCAAATATATTCGTAATTATGTTTATATATGTTATTCTTTAAAAAAATATCAAAAACTTGTAATAAGAGTATTAAGGATAAGAATGAGTATGAGGAATATTTTTTATTTTTAGTTATTGAAGATCTCTTCTTCCATTTCTCTCTCTCTCTCTCTCTCTCTCTGCCGTCATAAGTTTTAACCAACTGAGTATTACCGACTTAAACTCATCAGGTAAAAGGCTTCCTAAAGATCAGTGGATTATTATACGTTGCTGGTAGTAGTTGATAGACGTAATCAACTATGTCTTCAATAGACAAATCAACTTCTTTCTTTTTCATACTGTCCATCCCAAGCACCAGGTACCTCGAAGACCATTACCGTCGTATATTCGTGTTCAGGGACCACAAAAACCCCCTAGTAAGTAACGAGTTTCGACTTATTTTACGAATTCCCATAAAACTGTAGGAGACGACGTTCATACCATCTACCCTGGGCAGCAGGTATCTCGGAGACAGTTGCCGTCGTGATATTCGTGTTCAACGACCCCAAAAACCCCCGAGTAAGTAACGTTTTTCGACTTTATGTTACGAATTCCTATAAAACTCTAGGATATGACGTTCATATCATCCGTCCTTGGCACCAGGTAATACAGAGACCTTTGCCGTTGTGACATTCGTATTCAACGACCCCAAAAACCCCCGAATAAGTAACGAGTTTCGACTTTTTGTTACGAATTCCCATAAAACTCTCGGAGACGACGTTCATACTGCCCACCCTGGGCAACAGATACCTCGGAGACCGTTGCCGTCGTAATATTCGTGTTCAGCGATCCAAAAAGTGAGTAACGAGTTTCGACTTCATGTTACGAAATCGCATAAAGCTCTAGGAGATGACGTTTATACTATCCATCCTTGGCACTCGGTACCTCGGAGACCATTGCCGTCACGATATTGGTCCGACCCCAAAAACCTACGAGTAGCAGAACTGGGACTCATTTCATTAAGATTCATCTCACTGCTCAAAAAATCGATAATTACCCAGTGTTTAGTGCTTAATTTCCTCGACTATTACCATACTTGAACGTAGATTCCGGAGGTAACCAACTTCTGGTTACCTCCGGAATCTACGTTCTACGTCTTTCGAAATAATATTTCTCCCTTCTACCAAACGCAGTTAGCGCTTACTTTAGATAGCATTTCTACCACGGACGAATTACTTAAAGTATGTAGAAAATTAGAGGCAAGAAAGACTGCAATCGAAACGTTTTCTCATCCACCTAGGAAATCAAGTCATAATATGTCAGAACCAGACTTAGCTTATTCGTAGATTCAAATTTTAGTCAACCCTCTTCTTCTGTTATAAATGTTAACCCTAATGAAACTCCTAAAACACTTAGACTCACTTTGATTTTAGGAATTGAATTCTGGTTAGCGATGAATATAGTACCTGATTTAAAACACATGTATGGCATTTTGGACCTCTTCAGCCGTCAACTGAAATTTGCGAAATTCAAGTTGAACATAATATAACTTCTTTTCAAAGACAAGAATTAACTAGTTTGCTTAATGAAAAATTTAAATTAATGGGGAAAAGTATAGGTTACACGACATTTACGGAACACGAAATTATTACGGATGCGAAACCGATTAAGCAGAGATATTATCCAGTATCTCCTTTTAAGCAGAATTTAATTGATCAGGAAATCAAACAAATGTTGGATGATGATATCATTGAACCTTCTAAAAGTACTTGGTCTTCACCTATATTATGTTCAAAAAAAATTAAATTCAAAAACGCGATGGTAGTTTTAGATTTTGTGTAGATTACCGTTCACTTAATGCCGTAACTAAAAGGATGCATATCCTGTACCCTTATATATCGGCCATTTTAGATACACTTCGTGATGCAAAGTATCCGAGCTCAATGGACATTAAATCTGCCTACTGGCAAGTCCCAGTAAAAGAATCCTGTTGGGAAATAACCGCTTCCACTGTCCCAGGAGGACGTGGCCTATATCAATTTAAGCGTATGCCCTTTGGTCTTTCTAATGCACCTCAACGTCTCATTGATACAGTGCTTGGGCCAGATTTGGAGCCCCATATATTAGTATATCTAGACGATATAATTATAATATCTCAAGACTTTGAAACTCATCTCAAAATTTTATCTAAAGATTCTGATCGGTTGTATGCTGCTGGTTTGATAGTTAGTGAGGAGAAGTGTAAATTTTGTCGTCCCTCTCTCAAGTATTTAGGATAAGTAGTTGATGTTCACGGTCTCAGAGTAGATCCGGAAAAGGTTAAAGTCATTTTAAATGTAAAAGCTCCTACTAATACAGAAGTTCATAGATTCTTAGGCATGGCCAGTTAGTATAGATGATTTATACCAAATTTTTCTTCCATAGTTGCTCCCTTAACGTGTCTAACTAGTAAACATGTCAAATTTGTTTGAACAGATGATTGTGACAAAGCATTTAAGGCTATCAGAGATAAATTGGTATCCGCACCTATTTTAGAGTGTCCTGATTTCTCGCGACCATTGGTTGTACAAACTGATGCGCCAGCATTTGGCATCGGAGCCGTTTTAACTCAACACTTTGATGAAGGGGAAAAGGTATTTTGTTTTCTATCCCGGTCTCTCACTAAGCAAGAAAGAAATTATTCCACAACCCAGAGAGAATGTCTTAGCGTAATTTGGACCATAGAGAAACTAAAACATTATTTAGAGTTTACTCATTTTAACCTTGATAACCGACCATGCATTGATTTGGTTGAACCGACTTAAAGATCCCACCGGTCGTCTTGCACGATGGGCTATTCGTTTGCAACCCTATGACTTTACAATAGTGCACCGCAGAAGGAAAAAAACGTTGTGCCTGACTCTTTATCTCGATCTGTACCTATAGCGACAGATGCGGTAGACATTTCTGATGAAACCAAAACGTCTGAAATTTTAGATTCTTGGTATAATAAAGTGATTAAAAAGGTACATGAATATCCTGCTAAATTTTCTCGATGGCGTGTCGAAGGAAAACTTTATAAATATGTAAAATGTAGTTATCCTACTCTTTCTGAACCCGATATTGACTCCTGGAAAGAGACAGTTCCTAAGTCAGAAAGGACTATATTAATTTCTTTGGCGCATGCTCCTCCAACTTCCGGACACGTAGGTGTATATAAAACTTTCCATAAACTTTCTGTTAGATATTATTGGCAGAATATGCGTGCTGATGTCGCTGCGTACGTACGTAGGTGTGACATATGTGCTCGCCACAAACCGGAACAAAAAGCACCGGCTGGTTTCATGACTGGAAGGCCATATATTATGTATCCAAACCTTGGGAACTCATTTCTACAGATCTTGTTGGACCTCTCTCTAGATCTACCCATAGTCATTCTTTCATCTTGGTGGTAACAGACTATTTTCAAAATTTCCGGTAATATTTCCCTTAAGGAAAGCAACTGCTTCTGCAGTAACTAAGATCTTAGAGGACAAGGTGTTTATGTTGTTTGGTTTCCCTACTTCTATAATCCTTGACAACGGTACTCATTTTCGGAGTCGCCAGTTTACTAAGTTAATGGCGACCTACAAAGTCAAAACTCGCTACACAGCCAATTACCACCCTCAGGCAAACCTGACGGAACGAGTGAACCACGTACTTAAAACCATTTTGTCAATCTTCATAGAAGGTAATCAATCATAGAGTTTGGGATGATCTTTTACCCAGAGTAGCTTGCGCCATACGGTCCTCTAAACACGAAACCACTGCTAATTTACCTTATTTCATAAATTTTGGCAGAGAAATGTCGTTACTTGGCGACCATAATAATTATAAGGACGACGTTACAAACGATGTTAGAGTTATGCGTGACATGGCTGAAGTAAATAAACGCCAACAAAGTTTTCTGTAATTGTACGCTGATGTTCGTAAACGTTTAATCAAAGCTTCTGAAATTGGCTCATCTATGTATAACTTAAGACGTAGGAAAGTAGCATATGTCGTTGGACAGCAAGTCTATAGACGTAATTTTGTGTTATCAGACGCTTCTAAATATTATATGGCTAAGTTAGCACCTAAGTTTTTAGGGCCGTTTGTTATTCATCAGCGATTGTCACCAATTACTTATGAGCTTAAAGACTATAATGGAACATTAAGGAGAGTATGGAATGTCAAAGATTTAAAACCAACTCTTGTTGGTGATGACGTGTAAATTAAGTTACTTTCTAGACATGCTTAACATTTCTTTGTCTTGTCATATATGTTCATGTAATCTCTTTTAGGCCCAAGTTAGAAATTTACCATGTTTAGTGGCTGGAACCAACTAAATAAGTTTTAGTCACTATAGTTTATTTTATCGTGTCCTGAGACAGGAGCTTATTTGAGTTTGAAGTATGTAAGAATACTGTCTCCGCGGAATACACCTGCGTGGAGTAAAAGTCTCCAATACGGCCACTTAAGGTTTCAATAGGAGACATGTCCGTTTCATTTTTACGTAGAGGGACTCCATTTTACTGGGGGCGATCACATTTCGCAACCTGCTTTCAAGAGTATGTCGAAAGAGTGATTTTCGTAGTGAATTGGGGAACACTCCGTTTGTTTTTGGTTAAGATAACTTTTGGGTGAGTTATCTTAAGGCCTTTTAAACCCCGTTTTTGTTGCATATATAATTTTTATTTTTGTCTTCGTGCTTAACCGTATGCATACCTTGAGTTCGCGTATTACTACGTAATTTGCTGGAAGTAAAATGGGGATTTGTTACGTTGACTTTTAGTAGTTAACTATTTGAGAATCCGAAATTTATTGTAGGTATACTTGACGGATAAAAACAGTGACTACTCGTTTCATTTTGCATGTGTTTAGAAAATCAGGTCGGCGTATTACTTTTATTAGTAGACTACATCAACATTGGCCACAGCGCATTTATTCGGTTCTTTGTCATACATTAGTACCACAAATATCGGTGCAGATCTGTGTCGCCTTATTGTTTTGTGAGTTTAACATTGGCAGTTCTCTGACGCTTGCCTAGGTCCGCAGATCTATAGTCTAACTTCGAGACCAGAGGGCGAGGGTTCCTTTTACAGCTAGATGCGTGAATGGATGCACAGTATTCAATGTGTTAAAAGTTTAAGTGCATTTCCTGAGTAAGTAACGTTTATACGTTCCGATACAACGGGATAATACCAGGAAATTACTATTAATGTGTAGATATTCTGGATGAATATACACATACCACATCAGTGGTATCAAATAACTTTTATTCGACACGTTGAAGTGAGCCATTTTGTTATTTTTTTTGAAACCGCGTGTTCAGATCTTATTTTGCCTACTTTGTGTTCTCTAGAGTCTGCGTTGCGTTGAACTCCCTATAGTGAATTGAGGGGCACAGCGAAGCTAGCTTTTCAAAGCCGTATTTCCATCAAATTAAGTAAGTTTTGCCAGATATATAGTCACTTAACCTAACTTTTTGTAACGAGACTAACTTACGGTCTGTTTTACAGGGCTTCATTGTCTTTCGGCGACTGTAAGCCACACCACCTTATAGAATACTTTTGATAAACACATGTGGGTAGGCATTGCCTATATATATATATATATATATATATATATATATATATATATATATATATATATATATATATATATATATATATATATATATATATATATATATATATATATGTGTATATATATATATATATATATATATATATATATATATATATATATATATATATATATATATATATATATATATATATATATATATATATATGTGTATATATATATATATATATATATATATATATATATATATATATATATATATATATATATATATATATATATATATATGTATATATATATATATATATATATATATATATATATATATATATATATATATATATATATATATATATATATATATATATATATATATACATATATATATATATATATATATATATATATATATATATATATATATATATATATATATATATATATATATATATATATATATATATATATATATATATATATATATATATATATATATATATATATATATATATATATATATATATATATATATATATATATATATATATATAGGCAATGCCTACCCACATGTGTTTATCAAAAGTATTCTATAAGGTGGTGTGGCTTACAGTCGCCGAAAGACAATGCCGAAATATACACAATATACATATATATATATATATATATATATATATATATATATATATATATATATATATATATATATATATATATATATATATATTGATTGCGGAAAGGTCATCGTGCACGTCGACATAACCGTTTTCTAAATAAGCTGCTTATTTATTATATTTACTGCACTTCCAGGTACAATACCACATTTGTATGTATTTTTCTAACTCTTTTTTTATGTATGACCAGCTAAATTTGACATCTGTACAGTAAAAGTAATAATAAGTCTTATTGTGTGTATTATTTTTCTTTCCCCCAACGATTACAGAAATTGCAAAAATTACCGAGTAGTAGATTCGATACTAAGAACAATTTGGGAACTAACTGACTTGGTTGCGTATGGTCAGTGGCGTCCACGGGCATTTGATTTTAATTTTTTTTATTTTGGAGCTGAGCTAGCTTAGGCAAACTTTTTATTACCCACTTCAATTCCCTATTGAATGTACTCCGAGGGGTAATAAGAAATTCTCCAGTTTGGTTATTGTTAAAAAAACTGGTCTTTAGGTAAGAGCGGTCCTAAGCCCTTAAATTTGTTTAGTGTTAACATCTTAATTTTGTATTTTTAGTTTCTGTTTCCGTGGTTTTTGAAACTACTTTCGTCGGCCATCTAGCTTGAAAGCGTATACAAATATGTCCAAATCTACAGGAGGATCTACCGTTATCATTTTCCTAGCCAATTCGCATACTTAAGTAAAAACCCTGATATTAAGTACGTGACGCCCACACAAGGAGCCTTTTCCGGATTTTTTTAAAACCAAAATGATTCTCCAGGTTACAACTTAAGAATAAGAAGAAGTTTGGATTACAGTAGGATGCACCGTGGTTTGCCGCAAGAAAATGACGGAGCCCGAGAAAACGTAGGGTTACCGGAAATTACATCAGAGCAAGGTAGAAATTTTCCATATATTGTTCATCAAACAGATACGTCGTCCTATACACCTTGTATGGGTCCTGGGATATACTGGTTTACCGGGAAACGAGATGGCTAATCAGTTGGCCAAATTGGGCACTTAGAGACACGTACTGAGCCTGAACCCTTTGTATATATATCCAGAAGCACAACGGTTCTCTCAATGAAGACTATAGCCCAACAAATGTCTCAGCATTGTTGGACAACTGCCCCAGGCAAGAGGCAGACTAAAGAACGCATATCTGGTGCCGCCGCTGGGAGGACTAGACAGCTGCTGAAACTAAGCAGACGCAATCTAAGAACGGTGACTGGCTTACTGACTGGTCACTGCCACCTAAGACGACACATTTACATAATGGGTCTTGTGGAAGGCCCTGAGTGGAGAGGATGCTTGGAAGATGAGGAGACAGCGGGACATATTCTGATGCATTCCCCTGCTTTCCTTCACACGTATGCGACACCTGGGACAACCGATGCTGGTACATATATGTCCTAGCCGTCTAGTTGGATTAATTTAACTGGACTAATATAGCTCTCGAAAGGCGGGACGTGTTGGGCCCATATTGAGGCCTATACGTCATAAGGGCAAGGCCTCCGCCAATCTAAATCTAATCTAAACGTCGCATACAGTGATACAGTCGATAAGCAGTAAAGTCTGTGAACAAACAGTTCAAAGTTATACCAGCTGAATATGTTTTAAAAGATTTGAAGGTACGCAAACACAAATCTAGGGAAATGTATGAGGATTTTGTAATAGTCGAAGGTGTAAGTCAGGTTTTGTTCTCGGTGGTCAAGCTTGTAAAAATTTAAACTTGTTAAAAAGAGTAAATAGCATAAACGTCAATGCTGAAAAAATTACCTATGAGAAAGAAAACTTTGTAAATGTAAACTCAGACATATTTACTGGGTATGGAAAATTTCCAGGTGGTGGTGGTTGGAGAGGACGTCGATCTGTTGGTCATCCTTACGGGGATGCGTGAAGATTTATGCAAAGAAATATAGCTGCAAAAAAGCAGGCCTCGATTACATCAATATATGCATCAACTGTAAGGGCTTGAACAACATTACAATCGAGACATACCCTTGAGGATCAAATACCAAATACCCTTGAAGACGGACCATTTGACGTCGAAGTCCAGGACGAACTTTGCTTCACCTTCTCCCGGGTTATTGAGACCATTGAAGAAAGTGTGGACGAGGAGGACAAAGGTATGTTACATTTCCTTCCTTCCTTTCCTTTCCTTCCTGAAGAAACGACAATCACACACTTGGAGCATAAATGTACCTGTCTGAAGTAGTTAATATAAGTCTACAAGGCTGACCCATACCTTCTGTTCATTTTAGACCACCTATCACCTGAAAAAATAAGGAGAATATAAATGAACAGACTGAATATGATGTGGCAGTTGATGTTGAAAATAGAACAGTACTTGAGAACAGTAATTTCAACAGTTAACATGTGCAGATTACTACTCACGTCGTCTATCAATAAATCCATAAAATAATATCTTCTGTTAGTTCTATACTATACTACTGACTATAATACACTGTACATGACTACTAACAACAACTGCATTTCATTCGGTTGTCTCCATTTTTTCAATTACTTTCCCTATATTCAGTATTTATGTTCATTCATTGGGTCGGGGAATATATTTTCTGTGGCGCGCTCTAGCAGTGGAATGGTTAGTATTATAAAAAAAGAGAAAGAGAAAATTTAAATGCATGAAATTTTGTCTACCTTAATTTTGTATAGAACGAGCTTGTGTGTTCCAAGCATAACGAAAGGTATCGATGCCCTGGTAGATACATCTTAGTCTAGGTGTAATGTATACTATCCAACGAAAGTTCCATGTGGAAAGAAAGTTACTGACTAACCAATGAGTTCAGTTAAAATAAAATATGGACTTAAAGTGAGTGAAATGGAAGTACAAGTTAGTGTAAATGGCGTAGCTTGAAGTCACAAAGCGAAGCGAAGAATTGAGTGAAAACTTGAAGTAAGAAGCCTTAATTGATGGTAAACGGTTTCAAGTAGCCTAGTAAGGCGCTTTTCAATCGAGACTACGGGCTACTGCAATGCAAGTTCTCGAGAACACAGAAAAAGGCAAAAATAGAAAATGGAGACATGGTAGAAAAAAAAATCGCTTAAATTAATTAAGTTTAATTAATCCGACCTCGTCGATACATGTATTCATTATCAAAACATGACATGAAATATAACGTGGCGTCACCTCACGACGCTCGAACAAGAAGGAAAAAGAAAATGGCCGTGCCCAACACGGTGAACACGAAACTTCGAAGCCAGGTCACTTCCCATAAACCTGTTGCGCTAGCTATAGAGAACAATAGAACAGAAATTTCAAGAACAAGGAGCAGCACATATAATATGTGCGAAGAAATCAATAAAAATCTGTGCCATCTGTCAGAGGGAGCCCGTAGTCGCTTTTCATATTATACTATTCGAGATGAGACTATAAATCTCTACAATTTACTCTAAAAAATTTAACCCATGTCAACTAATGAAAAGAGACCGAAGCAAGACACAGACAAACAAAAATATTAAAAATTAGTTTTTTGTTATAAGTACCGTATATAAGTACGTACCTTCATTATGCATTTAGTAAAAAGCTGTTATTTTGACATTACAAACAGACACCTCAATTTCATTTATTAGTATATAGAGTATAATAGATATAGAAGTTCTAAAGGGATAAAGAAAGTAATCTATAAAATTATGATTTCAAAATTGAAACTTTGAACCTCATTGGCACAAGATCATCATTTTATATTCATTTTATTTCCTCATTTATTAATAATTTACCATATTACGATCAAATATTTAGGAATATAGACAGTTTGACAGAAAAGTGACAAGAACTACAAAATTAGTCTCGTGGTGCTCCGACAATATGAATAATATTGGTACAAAATGTATAAGTAATATACCTAAGTATATTGTTCATAGAAACAGCATTTGGATATTTTAAACCTACTTCTAAAACTTTTTATTGTTCTTATTAAATGTTGTCTCCGAGTACCGTAAACAGATGATTTCTCTTCCCAGCTGTGAGGTGAACATTATGAACGGACTGTCATCTTCTGTCATCATGTGCTCCGAGCAGAGGGAGTAGGAGGACGTACTACATTCTACTGTTAAGTCTTTTGCTACTTGGCGGCACGCCGCCGCGCCGATATGATAAAATAATAGAGAATAGAGTAATCATATAGTATGCCTCACACCTACGAGTACATAGCTATCAGCTGGCTACAATATGCGATTGCGTTATATTCCCTTAAAGCAACATAACGGTTTTCAACCTGAAGTAGATTTTCTTGAAATTTTCTTGAGTGTAGCCGATTTGTAAAATATTTTTGTGTATATAATTGTTGTGTATATAATTTTTGTGTAATATAATGCAGCAATGAAATTGTGAGAAATTATTACAGTTAGTGAAAAATTAATACAGAATACACATACATTTCAGTACGGGATACATACATTGCTGTATAGGATTATTATACAAGGTGATTCAATTGATATTGCAATATGTCAACAAATTATTTTGAGCCGACCAAGTCCCTATGGCCTTAGTACTCCAGCCGACTGTATAGGCTTTGTTTATAAACATTAATATTGATTAATTAGGTATGTGAAAACGCGAACATTATGATATTCAAAATATGCGTTCAGTAGTTCAGCTTTGATTTGAGATAAATTTACGAATGCAGATGTATTTTTAATTTCGTGTAATTATATTTAATGATTATTATCTGTTAATTGTGCTAAATGTATTAATTTATTGTATATAGTTCTAACGTAAATAAATTCCGTTCCGTTATATAGCAAACATTTTTGCTACAATGCTACAAACCCAATATATATATATATATATATATATATATATATATATATATATATATATATATATATATATATATATATATATATATATATATATATATATATATATATATATATATATATATATATATATATATTTCTTTTCCAATTTTCTTTTCCAATTTCTTTTCAAATTTTTTTTTAAATTTTTTTGCTTTATCACAGGTAATGTCCAGTGACGAACATAATTCTGAGCGCCACCGTATTTGTCTGCGACAAATTTGCGACGAATATTCAATTATTGAACTAAGAAGTGTCGTATTTTTTCTTAAAATAAGAACTTTTTTCTTGCATACAATAATTTGTTTCTAGACATTAGGTACCTACGTGTTGTAACGGGAAATAGTAAAAAGTTCATATTTTAAGGAAAATAACGTCATGACACACTTCGAAGATGTATTTCAAATTAAATGTGAAATACCAATGTTCAATGACAGATAACAACAACAAACACTTCAATGGTATATATATACATTGGTACGAAAAGTGACTTCATCCAAAATCTCAAAATAATTGCTTTTAACATATATTTGCCTAGGAAGTCCATTTATTAAAGCGATTAACCGCTACCGTATCTGGTGTTTAATTTAACCACTGTTAGATTACCAATAACTGGTAGTTAGGGGTCGGGACAAAGACTTAACTTCAGTTAAATAACGGTTAGATGACTAAACTAAACACCGACCTTAATATCGTGGAATACAAAAAACTGTCTGTTTTCTAATAAAAACATATCAAAATTTAAACGTTTCCACTATACCACTTTGATAATTGTCTTAAGTTGGCACGCAAATTTGGTTTATCTAATAGTGTCTACCTATCTCTTGAAAGTTTCTCTAATCAACTTCACTAAAAAAATGTATAATAGTTGAACATACAGGATGTTGCAGACTGACGTAGATAACTTTCTGTGGTGAATAAATAGTATGTTAAAAATAATACTAATCAGATAATATCTAAATATATGACAAAATGCAGAATAAGTGTGCCCTTTGAAAGGTTTTTTTTCCAAAAATTATTCCAAAATTTCTCATGTAAGTAAAATGTTTATAGATTATGTAGGATATCAAAACATATTTTTCAAGCTCTTCAAAAAAAATATTTTGCTCGTGATGGGTAACGGGGGTCACTAATTTTACCTACTATTTTTTAATTTCTCTTATTCGAAAATATTCCAAATAATGATTCTTGTAAGAAATTTACAATGAAAAGGTATACCTACTCATATTTTACTTTACAAAAAATCAACAGTTTTCAAGTAATATCAGTGTAAAAGTTAAAACTATTTTTTACTGCTCATTTTGCTAAATATGGAATAAATTTAGCTACTGGATCCCCATTAACCGATTTACTATCATAAATTATAAATTTTACATAAATTACTAGTATGTTCTAAAAAAAATGTGTATTTTTTGTCATCCTATACACCCTAGGTTTGTTACATACTTTTTCCGAAACACTTCGTAGATGAATAAGAATTTTTGGCGATGTGAAACATGGCAAACGGCGTCAATACAGCAATGTTACCTAGTGTATTATTTCTAACAAAAACTAGAAATTAGAAAATGTTTTCCTCATTTTCAAACTATGAACCTATGAACCCTGTACAGTTTGTTAATGAAAACTGATGGGAGACCAATGGTTTACATTTTTTTAGGATAGGATTTAAGATATTAATATATATTATATATGTAATATATAATATATATATATATATATTATATATATATATATATATATATATATATATATATATATATATATATATATATATATATATATATATATATATATATATATATATATATATATATATATATATATATATATATATATATATATATATATATATATATATATATATATATATATATATATATATATATATATATATATATATATATATATATATATATATATATATATATATATATATAATATTTTCCACTCGTTACGTAAAATTTTACTATCATTGCTCTATTGTTTTAATTATTAAGCTAAGTAATCATACATCTTCGCCCGTTGACCATATGAGCCCGTTTCGTTATCGGCAAGCATTGTTATATTATTTTCAATTCAGTTCTGCTTACATTGTGTAACAAATAAATATTTTCTGGGAAATCTCGCGTTCAAAATGCGATTTCCAATACCAATAAAACCAGCCCCAGGTAGGCTAGATATCATCGAACGCCGCGCCCGAGCAATATCGAACATACATGATAACGCTTCGGAAATTCATGGTGAGGGAGTCGGTCCCCACAGCGCCGAAGAATTTAATAAAACTAGAGCTCCTACACTGAAACAGTGAGTCTGTATCAGTCAGAAGCCTCAACTGCATCAGCTCAGCCTACCTGACCAGCATAGCCGTTCCACTAGTGCCGAGCCGAGAATTAAGCCCTATACAGGTAGTACAGGACTCAGGAAGTACGACACCCAGAAGCCATACCAAACTGGAGTGAGCATGCGATTTCCTTCGAACCGGGGTTCCTGCCAACAACCGGTCGCAAGGCCTTCTTGTTGGTAGTTGTTGACATCGGTCGAAAGGCCTTCTTGTCAGCATCCTAAGTTGGTATCGGTCGATAAGCCTTCTTGCAAACGTTCCAAGTCAACATCGCTCGAACGGCCTTCTTGTGAACTTCGAACTTGTGAACTTCTTGTGAGCAGGTGGACATCGGTTGTAAGGTAGTCCCACATACGTTTCGATACACGGCGACCTTCGTAGGTGTACATTTCCAGTCTAGTAAAGGATGACGTTGGCGGACTGAATTACCTGTAGATAGTACGTGTAGATTGTTTGTTAGAAAGAGATAGAATTAGAAAAAGATATTTTGAAGAATAGTAAACTAGCTGCAACCATTTACCTGTGAATTCCTTTAGATAAGGTCAATATATAAGTCACGTGACCCCTGGAATTACTGTCTGTCTCCACTCGCAAGTTACCCGTGGCCCTTACAGAACTGCATGTAAGGAAAAGTGGTCTGTCTGCACTATAAACCGACAGTGGCACTCGAATAAAAAGTTCCGCATCGAACGGAGAGCATCACAAAATGGCGCCCGAACAGGGACTAAGCATGTAAAAGAACACCATTACGCGTGAAAATGTGAGATACGCCAAAAAAGTGCTGGAGGGGTGTCATATTCGACGTATCTGGAACTCAGAAATTCAGAATTCAACGAACTGTGGAACTCACAATTGCGACCATTACCGAACCTCTCCGAGCACCCCCGAAGCCGTTTAAAGCATTTCAATGGACGGCAGACATTTCGGAGTAAAAGAAGTGACTCTCAGGCTAGTTAACAGACGAAGAGGCTGCATAACAAGTCACAAGGGAACCTCGGCGGACACTTCCAAAGATGTCCGAGGAAGTTGCCAGTTGTCCATCAAGCATATATTGTTAACCATTGTTATCAAATAAACGTTGTTGATTGTTCTTGGTGAATTTTCGTTAAAATGCAGTCCATCTAACTACTCTTGACCCAGTACACTACCGTACCTGCCGACCCGACGAGAGGTCAACATTACATGGCGATCCTGGCATTACAGAAAATCAGAGGTCAGGAATCGACTGTCCGATTCTGGCAAAACCGACCAAAAACTAAACGATCTGCCCTCGTGGATCATATATTGAGGACCCGGCTCAGACCGGCTGTTTCGTAGTATGCAGCGTACTTGGCCGAGAGAGAACCCAGTCACACCCGTCGTATTACATGTCGTTACCAATAAATCTAGGGTCAGGAATCGCATGCCGCCGTCAAAAATCTATTCTGAACAGCGGTTGGGAAGATCGGTCTACCAGACCGACGTGGAAAGACCACTTCCCCCGAAACCTAGATCATCAACATCGTAGAGACCACGTGAACCATAGTTTGAGGACCCAGCGCATCAAACCGGAATCCGCCCGAAGTACTCCAGATTTCCGGTCGCTGAACGTTATTTTGTGAAGTGACCTATCGTTTTTTCAAAAAAACCTGCTAGAAGGCTACTGGAAAGGATATAAAAGTTACGATCCCTGTCCTAACCGAGGAAAATAGTGGTACTGATAAAGGAGATCTACGGTTAAGCTTGATCTATAAGCTAAAGAAAGAACAGCTTGACGCCGAGTTAGAAAAATTCCACTTGGATACAACCGGGACGGTAGAAGATAAGAAGCGTCGCCTCGTGAAATTTATCCGAGACGGTTGTACTTCACCACTCCCTTCTACGTCCAAAAATCGTTTTTACCACCTCCAGCGTTGCAATTCCAGGCAGACGTAATTCCATCACCCACTGTCAGTGAGGTATGCGAGAAAGCCTGCAGATGGAATCTGTAGAGTTCTTGGAAAAACTGATTGATTTCCAAGAATACAGCGAAATTCCATACACAGCTCTTCTGCCCGCCCTATTTGGTATATTCCAAGTAACTGAATTGATATGGTATCGAAACAACCGACATTTATGGAAAACCTGACGAGATTTCCTGACCGACTTCGAATTGTTTTACCTACCCGGTAACTACCAAATATTGATACAAGAGAAGATATTCAACCAATCGCCAGATGCCTGGAGATGCTGGCAGAGAATACGTTCTAGCACTACAAACAATAATTCGTAGGCATGGGGAATTATCTGCGGAACAAACGTTGCACCGCCTATATACTAATCTACGTCCCGAATATTGCATCTGTAGTAGGCAAGATAATGGAGTATGAAGCACTTCAACGAGAACAAGCTGTACCCCGACCTACAATAGCCACTATCCAAGATGTTACTTTAACATCAGAAAAATCAAGCACCGTCCCTCCCACAACCACCTTCTGAAGGATACCGAAGTACTGGATCGCTACTAACTAGGCAACCGGCACCACAAACAAGAACTCCAAGAGAGTGCTGGCGTTGCGGAAGTGCTGGTCACTTCCGTAACAAATGCCATTCTCACACAAGGCTATTTTGTTCCCGCTGTGGCCAAGAAGGCATCATGACACGTGACTGTCCGTGTCCAAAGGCAACGTATTCTGCTACCAGTCTTGAGCCGCAACATGAAGATGAACGCCTCAGAGGAAATCATAATCGGAGTACTGCGGACAACCGCATATTTGTGACAGTGCAGATATATGGAGAGACCTTTTCTGCTTTAATTGACACGTGCTGCTCGCTCATACATAGGAGACAGGGTACAAGATCTCTTTGCACCCGCTATGGCATATTCGACATAAACGTGAACCACAGCCGCTAACCTAGCAGACAGTAGTTCGACACCCGTCAACGGCTATTACAATTTGGAATTTGTGAGATACCAAGGATAATCATATATCACCGAAGATGTGCCAGTCTGCTCCTGGTACCTACGGAAGATACCCCAGGTTGAGAGTAACCCAAGGGCCTTTCCGACATATTGCATTCGCAATAATCGCCCGTTTTGAAGCATGTTTCAAAAAGATTCTGCGGCGCCCACAGAAAGTAACCTATCCACCACATACAAATTCTATATACCAAAGCCGCGCCGTAAACCGCTGATAGAAGAAAATCTTGCTACATCCCAGAAAGGGCACATGAGGATCTCTAGAACCAAAACCCAAGTTCCTCACCGCTATTATTGGCCTGGCATGTTCCCATATATTGCAGAATATGTCCGTAACTGCATACAATGCAAGCAATATACGCAGCCAGACGAGAAAGAAGTAGATTGAAAGATGTGATCTGGTAACCTCAACATCCCAGAGCAGTACAAGAACAAGATCCAAACCCACAGGCGTATCTGTCAAGCCTGTCTGCGTCCAAACAGTTTATAAAGATACAGTGCATAAGCTAAGAGAAGACTACACTAGTATGCCACAGAATTGGACATCTAGATGCCTGCCCGAAAAAGACCATAATCTATGTTGGCGCTGTGGCGACCCAGACCACTCCCGCCTAAATTTCCGCTCGCCTAGTCTGTTCCCGATGTGGGCTATTGGGAATAATGTCTCGCAACTGCCCCTGTGAATCTCACCGTCCTGCGTCAAGGAGATAATTAAGGGTGCGAGAACCTCCGTTCATCATCAGCCACTGTTTACAGATACCAGAATCCCACAAGATCCCGATGGGTAGTCACGCCGGACCACGAACCACAGGTATCACCTAGCTTCTATCCTAGCACGCTGTCCATTCCACGAAGATATATCAGAAGGTATAAAGTTGAATCTTTTTTTATTATTATATACTGTGAGCTGATTTTTGTTTGTTTGTTTATTGATTTTTCATAAGTTTAGATTCTATGGGTTTATAAAAGGTTGTATGTGCTCCTCAATAAAAGAGATCCCCTAACGAAAGGGGTGGAGCACACGCCTTCTTTTAGAAGTTAAGAAAACAAATAATTCATTTTTTTTTCTAGGAAGTAAGAGGGGGATGTAACGAAGTAGAAATATTTTCCACTCGTTACTTAAAATTTTTCTGTCATTGCTATATTGTTTTAATTATTAAGCTGAGTAATCATACATTTTCGCATTTATAAGTTAATATTGATCATATGAACCAGTTTCTTTATCGACAAGCATTGTTATTTTATTTCCAATTCAGTTCTGCTTACATCGTGCAACAAATAAATATTTTCTGGGAAATCTCGCATTCAAAATGCGATTTCCAGTACCAATAAAACCAGTCCCATGCAGGCGAGATATCATCGAACGCCGCCCGGGAACAATACCGAACACATTCGACAACGCTTCGGAAATTCTTAATAAAACTAGAGCTCCTACACTGAACTGAAACAGTCAGTCTGTGGCCAAGACTCCCAGCAGCCAGAAGCTCCAGCAGCAGCAGCTCCGCTTACCTGACCAGCCTAGACGTTCCACTAGGGGAATTTTGGCTCATACCTCTAGCAGAAAAAAGTAGAACTCCAGATTCATGGTGAGCGGTGAAGTATTTCATTGGAATGTTGTTCCGTTTGGTTTGCAAAGCGCATGTGCATCGTTAGTACGAGCACTTAACAAAATATTAAACAAATATGACCAATTTGTCATACATTATATTGATGATATTTTAATTTATTCTAAAAGTGAACCAGAACATTTAAGTCACATTAAAATAGTATTAAAAGAACTAGATCAAGCAGGTTTGAAAATAAATGTAGATAAATGTGAATACTTTCAAGATGAAGTAAGTTATTTATTAGACAGGGCTGGAACCTTTGATGTAATTATAACACTCGTAGTAGTTTCCACAAACACCAAAACACTTTCACTTCGCTCGACGCGCGTTTCGCCAACCAAGTTGGCATTATCCGGAGACGATTAAAACTTATTTAGGCTATAGGATAAATTCTATGGGAATAGAGATGACTAAAGAAAGAGTGGAGACTATACAAAATTATGTGCCTCCACATAACCTTAAAACATTAATAGGTTTTATAGGATTTATAAACTATTTTAAAAGATTGATACCTGATTATTTCAATTTAGAATTACCATTGTTGAGATTACTAAAGAAAGGTGTTCGATGGAAATGGGAAGATCAAGAAATTGCTTTCAATAATACCAAAACTATATTTATTAATAATTGAAAAAGATACCATCCTGATTACAATAAACCTTTCATTTTACAAACTGATGCATCAAAATTTAGATTTACTGGTGTATTACTGCAAGAACAAGATAATTTAATGGTTCCTATTTCATTTGTATCAAGAATTATCAAAATTCACGAGAGAAAGTATAGTGTGGGAGAGTTGGTGTTAGCCAGCATTTTACTGTGTATTACCAAATTAAGATTTTATTTACTGGGAAACAAGTTTTCTATTCAGACAGATAACCAAGCTCTAACCTCTATACTAAACACTAAATATGGTAACAATAGAATCCATAGGTGAGCGTTATTATTGCAAGAATATGACTATAACATAACTTACATTCAGGGAAAACATAACATACTTGCAGATGCATTGACAAGAATGGATAAATAAGACAAGACACAGACTGACAGACACAACTGGGGTAAATTCATTGAATGAAAATGAGGGAATATTTTCAAATCAGGCTATTATAGAAAATCAAAGAACATTAACAGACAAAAACAAACAACGACAAACACAACTCCATAGACTATTATAGCGACACTACCTTTAGAGACAATAACTATTTTTTATCAAATTTAATAACAAGTGAGGAGGGACACAAACATATTTTAGTAATAGTAGATATTTTTTTAAAATTTAGACGGAATAATACAAAAACAGTAAAGACAATTTTAGACAAATACATGCAGGACTATGGGAAACCTAAAAATTGCATAGCAGATGATGCCACGTATTTGCAAAACATTAAATTTCAAAACTATATGAGGAATAGAAACATAAAATTAAATTATATTAGCATCAGACATCCTGCAGCAAATCCATCAAAAAGGTATATTAAAGAAGTAATAAAGTATTTGTGTATGATAATATATTCAGAACAACCATTGTGGAGCACGAAATTAAATGAAGTAGAATATTTCATGAATAATATCCCTAATTCCGTAACGAATGAGGCACCCATTACCTTATTTTCAAATATACATCCAGTTAGACCCTGGATTATAGATAAAACTTTAAATTATGGTCAACTAATAGACCAGGTAAATAATAAAATGGTATAAATAGCTATAAACTAGGGTACCCAAATACAGAAAGAATAATATAAATTCCATATAAATGGGGTGTATTCCATATAAATATTATGAATCGTAATAAAACATTAATAAATATTGTAGATAAACAAATTTTGAATAGGTTTTGATAAAATGGTATAAATAGCTATAAACTAGGGTACCCAAATACAGAAAGAATAATATAAATTCCATATAAATGGGGTGCATTCCATATAAATATTATGAATCGTAATAAAACATTAATAAAT
>CAXKVY010018587.1:30000-37569 GCA_964058915.1 Tetropium fuscum
ATTATGCATTTGCTGTCAGCTTGTCCAGCATATGCGGTCTCTGCCTATATCAATCGACATAACGCGACATTACGAGTGCTGCGCAGTTGGTCCGCGGGGTAATAATGCCCAGATAATATACACGAAAATTCGAATGCATTTTGTAAACAAAGCAGCAAACTGTGGGCTATTGAGGACACTTCGCGATGCCTACCCATGTTCTATACCATGTCAATGTTACTCAATCATATCTTAGGGTTCGCATAGAGCACTTAGAGCTGTGACTTTGAACGCTCCTTCATAAGCAGATTACTTCTACACGATAGAAAAGACGTACAAGTGAAACTGAACTAAGTTTTACTGCAATTAGCATGCAGCAGAGCTGCCAAATAATGCCCGGATAATATACACGTTAATTCGATGCGTTTTGTAAGCAAAGCAGCAATCCGTGGGCTATTTTTTAAGGACACTTCGCGATGCCTATCCATTCTCTATACCATGTCAATGTAACTATCATATCTTAGGGTTCGCATACAGCACTTGTACAAGTGAAAACGAAATTGTTTAAAAAATTTACAGCAAGTCCAAATGAAGGTGTAGAGTTTTTATTTCACGATAGATCGATAGAGAATCAAAGAATACATGGTAGAGCACCATTTCATTTATTTGTCAGGCCGTCTAGGGGGATGAAATGGGGTTAAAATCGTTTAAAAAATTAGCAATTAAAAATGAAGTTGTAGAGTTTTTATTTCACGACAGATAGATAGAGGAACAAATAATACGTGGTACAGTACCATTGCTTTTATGTTAGCCCATCTAGGGGATGAAAGGGGGTTAAATTTGTTTTGAAAAATCCGCGTACAGCACAGTACACGTGATAGAAGTGGATACTTCTTTACCTATAGAGAGAGAGAGAGAGGAATACCTCCCTCTCTCTCTCTCATAAAGTTACTATGTACAATAGTACATAGTGGCTTTATGGTAACTGAAGTGTGACACATATGTTCGTGATAAATGATAAATGGTGTAGATTTATAGCATTTATAGCAATGGTGTAGAGAATATAGTATAAATCGTTGTTCCTGATTTAGTCGGGGCTCCGGTCGTTATTCATATCTAAACCGAATTTCTCACGAAGAAAGTGAAGTAGTGGCAAAGACGCATCCTCCGCAAAAAGATCATCATCCATTTGGATCAGATTCGAAAGCCCAATGCCAAAACCCAACTTTTAACCCCATTTCATCCCCCCAGGCGGCCTGACAAAAGTAAGCAATGGTACTTTAGTATGTATTCTTTGATTCTCTATCGATCTGTAGTGAAATAAAAGCTCTACACCTTCATTTGAACTTACTATAATTTTTGAAACAATTTTAACCCCATTTCATCCCCTCAGACGGCCTGACAAATAAAAGCAATGGTGCTCTACCATGTATTCTTTGATTCTCTATCGACCTGTAGTGAAATAAAAACTCTACACCTTCATTTGAACTTGCTGTAAATTTTTTAAACAATTTTAACCCCATTTTATCCCCCTAGACGGGCTGACAAATAAATGCAATGGTACTTTATCATGTATTCTTTAATTCTCTATCGATCTATCGTGAAATAAAAACTCTACACCTTCATTTGGACCTGCTGTAAATTTTTTAAACAATTTTAACCCCATTTCATCCCCCTAGACGGCCTGACAAATAAATGCAATTGTGCTCTACCATGTATTCTTTGATCCTCTATCGACCTGTAGTGGAATAAAAACTCTACACCATCATTTGAACTTGCTATTATTTTTTTAAACAAATTTTACCCCATTTCATCCCCCTAGACGGCCTGACAAATACATGCAATGGTACTCTATCATGTATTCTTTAATTCTCTCTCGATCTATCGTGAAATAAAAACTACACCTTCATTTGGACCTGCTGTAAATTTTTTAAACAATTTTAACCCCATTTCATCCCCCTAGACGGCCTGACAAATAAATGCAATGGTGCTCTACCATGTATTCTTTAATCCTCTATCGACCTGTAGTGGAATAAAAACTCTACACTATCATTTGAACTTGCTATTATTTTTTTAAACAAATTTTACCCCATTTGATCCCCCTAGACAGCCTGACAAATAAATGCAATTGTACTCTATCATGTATTCTTTAATTCTCTATCGATCTATTGTGAAATAAAAACTCTACACCTTCATTTGGACCTGCTGTAAATTTTTTAAACAATTTTAACCCCATTTCATCCCCCTAGACGGCCTGACAAATAAATGCAATGGTGCTCTACCATATATTCTTTGATTCTCTATCGACCTGTAGTGGAATAAAAACTCTACACCATCATTTGAACTTGCTATTATTTTTTTAAACAAATTTTACCCCATTTCAACCCCCTAGGCCTGACAAATAAATGCAATGGTGCTCTACCATGTATTCTTTGATCCTCTATCGACCTGTAGTGGAATAAAAACTCTAACACCATCATTTGAACTTGCTATTATTTTTTTAAACAAATTTTACCCCATTTCATCCCCCTAGACCGCCTGACAAATAAATGCAATGGTACTCTATCATGTATTCTTTAATTCTCTATTGATCTATCGTGAAATAAAAACTCTACACCTTCATTTGGACCTGCTGTAAATTTTTTAAACAATTTTAACCCCATTTCACCCCCCTAGACGGCCTGACAAATAAATGCAATGGTGCTCTACCATGTATTCTTTGATTCTCTATCGATCTATCGTGAAATAAAAACTCTACACCTTCATTTGACCTTGCTGTAAATTTTTTAAACAATTTTAACCCCATTTCATCCCCCCAGACGGCCTGACAAATAAAAGCAATGCTTAGTAAAGTAGCATTCTCTATTGTATTCTTTGATTCTCTATCGACCTGTAGTGAAATAAAAACTACACCATCATTTGAACTTGCTATTATTTTTTTAAACAAATTTTACCCCATTTCATCCCCCTAGACGGCCTGACAAATAAATGCAATGGTACTCTACCATGTATTATTTAATTCTCTAACGATCTTTCGTGAAATGAAAACTCTACACCTTCATTTTTAATTGCTATTACTTATCTAAATAATTTTAACCCAATTTAAATAAAATCTGTATCACGGCTTAAATAATGTATGTTAACATTAATTTTATCCATTCAGCAGGTGTTGTATAGGTGTATTGTGTTTATATCCCTAAGTTTTCATGTACTTATTCCTAAAACATACATTTTTTATTGCAATTAGCATGCAGTAGAGCTGCCAAATAGTGCCCAGGCGATATGCACTTTAATGCGAACGCATTTTGTAGGTAAAGTAGCAATCCGTGGATATATAGGGCACTTCGCGATGTCTATCCATGTTCTATACCATTCCATTGGAACTACCATATCTTAGCGTCCGCATACAGCACCTAGAATTGTGACCTTGAACTCTCCTTCATAACTAGATATCTCCCACACGATAGAAAAGACGTACAAGAGAAAACGGACTAAGTTTTACTGCAACTAGCATGCAGCAGAGCTGCTAAATTGAGGACTAGCTGCTAAATTGAGGCTGGGCTATTGAGGACACTTCGCGATGCCTATCCATGTTCTATACCATGTCAATGTTACTATCATATCTTATGGTACGCATAGAGTACTAAGAGCTGTGACCTTGAGCGCTCCTTCATTCGTAGATTACTGCTACACGATAGAAAAGACGTACAAGTGAAAATGGATTTAGTTTTACTGCAATTAGCATGCAGCAGAGCTTTCAAAAAGTGCCCAAATAATATACACGTTAATTCGAATGCGTTTTGTAAACAAAGCAGCAACCCGTGGGCTATTAAGGGCAATATATAGGGCACTTCGCGATGCCTATCGATGTTCTAGACCATGCCAAAGTAACTATAATATCTTAGCGTTCGCATACAGCACTTAGAGCTGTGACCTTGAACGCTCCTTCATCAGTAGATTACTCCTACTCGATAGAAAAGACGTACAAGTGAAAATGAAATAAGTTTTACTGCAATTAGCATGCAGCAGAGCTGCCAAATAATGCTCAGATAATATACATGTTAATTCGATGCGTTTTGTAAACAAAGCAGCAATCCGTGGGCTATTAAGGACACTTCGCGATGCCTATCCATTTTCTATACCATGTCAATGTAACTATCATATCTTAGGGTTCGCATAGAGCACTTAGAGCTGTGACCTTGAACGCTCCTTCATAAGTAGATTACTCCTACACGATGGAAAAGACGTACATTCGAAAACGAACTAAGTTTTACTGCAATTAGCATGCAGCAGAACCGCCAAATAGTGCCCAGGCGATATGCACTTTAATGCGAACGCGTTTTGTACGTAAAGTAGCAATCCGTGGGATATATAGGGCACTTCGCGATGTCTATCCATGTTCTATACCATGCCATTGTAACTACCATATCTTAGGGTTCGCATACAGAACCTAGAGTTGTGACCTTGAGCGCTCCTTCATAAGTAGATAACTCCTACACGATAGAAAAGACGTTCAAGTGAACACGGTCTAAGTTTTACTGCAATTAGTATGCAGCGGAGCTTTCAAAAAGTGCCCAAATAATATACACGTTAATTCGAACGCGTTTTGTACGCAAAGAAGCAATCCGCGGTCTATATAAGGCACCTCGCGATGTCTATCCATGTTCTATACCATGCCAATGTAACTATCATATCTTAGCGTTCGCATAGAGCACCTAGAGTTGTGATCTTGAACGCTCCTTCATAAGTAGATATATCTACACGATATAAAAGACGTACAAGAGAAAACGGACTAAGTTTTACTGCAATTAGCATGCAGCAGAGCTGCCAAATAATGCCCAGATGATATACACGAACATTCGAATGCGTTTTGTAAACAAAGCAGCAATCCGTGGGCTATTGAGGACACTTCGCGATGCCTATCCATGTTCTAGACTATGTCAATGTTATGGCTATATTCTATATTATGTTCTATACTATCATATCTTAGGGTTCGCATTGAGCACTTAGAGCTGTGACCTTGAACGCTCCTTCATAAGTAGATTACTCCCACACGACAGAAAAGACGTACAAGTGAAAGTGAACTAAGTTTTACGGCAATTAGCATGCAGTAGAGCTGCCAAATAATGCCCAGGCAATACACACGTTAAAGTTGCTATCCGTGGGCTATATAGGGCACTTTAAGATGCATATCGATGTTCTAGAACATGGTAACTATCATATCTTAGCGTTCGCATACAGTAACTAGAGTTGTGACCTTGAACGCTCCTTCATACGTAGATATCTCCCAGACGATAGAAAATACGTACAAGTGAAAACGGACTAAGTTTTACTGCAATTAGCATGCAGCAGAGCTGCCAAATATTGCCCAGGCGATATGCGCTTTAATGTGAATGCGTTTTGCAGGTAAAGTAGCAATCCGTGGGATATATAGGACACTTCGCGATGTCTATCCATGTTCTATACCATGCCATTGTAACTACCATATCTTAGGGTTCGCATACAGCACTTAGAGCTGTGACCTTGAACGCTCCTTCATAAGAAGATTACTCCTACACGATAGAAAAGACGTACAAGTGAAAATGAACTAAGTTTTACTGCAATTAGCATGCAGTAGAGCTGCCAAATAGTGCCCAGGCGATATACACGTTAATGCGAACGCGTTTTGTACGTAAAGTTGCAATCCGTGGGCTATATGGGGCACTTCGCGATGCCTATCGATGTTCTATACCATGCTAATGGAACTGTCATATCTTAGCGTTCGTATACAGCAACTAGAGTGGTGACCTTGAACGATCCTTCATACGCAGGTATCTCCCACACAATAGAAAAGACGTACAAGAGAAAACGGACTAAGTTTTACTGCAATTAGAATGCAGCAGAGTTTGCAAAAAGTGCCCAAATAATATACACGTTAATTGGAACGCGTTTTGTACGCAAAGTAGCAATCCGCGGGCTATATAAGGCACTTCGCGATGTCTGTCCATGTTCTATACCATGCCAATGTAACTATCATATCTTAGCGTTCGGATATAGTAACTAGAGTTGTGACCTTGAACGCTCCTTCATACGTAGATATCTCCCACACGATAGAAAAGACGTACAAGTGAAAACGGACTAAGTTTTACTGCAATTAGCGTGCAGCAGAGCTGCCAAATATTGCCCAGGCGATATGCACTTTAATGCGAACGCGTTTTGTATGTAAAGTAGCAATCCGTGGGATATATAGGGCACTTCGCGATGTCTATCCATGTTCTATACAATGCCATTGTAACTACCATATCTTAGGGTTCGCATACAGTACTTAGAGCTGTGACCTTGAATGCTCCTTCATAAGTAGATTACTCCTACACAATAGAAAAGACGTTCAAGAAAAACGGTCTGAAACCATGCAGCAGAGCTGCCAAATAATGCCCAGGCGATATGCGCTTTAATGCGAACGCGTTTTGTACGTAAAGTAGCTATCCGTGGGATATATAAATAGGACACTTCGCGATGTCTATTCATGTTCTATAACATGCCATTGTAACTACCATATCCTAGCGTTCGTATTCAGCACCTAGAGTTGTGACCTTGAACGCTCCTTCATAAGTAGATATCTCCCACACGATAGAAAAGACGTACAAGAGGAAACGGACCAAGTTTTACTGCAATTAGCACGCAGCAGAGTTTGCAAAAAGTGCCCAAATAATATACACGTTAATTCGAACGCGTTTTATACGCAAAGTAGCAATCCGCGGGTTATAAAAGGCACTTCGCGATGTCTGTCCATGTTCTATACCATGCCAATGTAACTATCATATATTAGCGTTCGCATATAGTCACTAGAGTTGTGACCTTGAATGCTCCTTCATACGTAGATATCTCCCACACGATAGAAAAGACGTACAAGTGAAAACGGACTAAGTTTTACTGCAGTTAGCGTGCAGCAGAGCTGCCAAATAATGCCCAGGCGATATGCACTTTAATTCGAACGCGCTTTGTATGTAAAGTAGCAATCCGTGGGATATATAGGGCACTTCGCGATGTCTATCCATGTTCTATACCATGCCATTATAACTACCATATGTTAGGGTTCGCATTCAGCACCTAGAGTTGTGACCTTGAACGCTCCTTCATAAGTAGATAACTCCTACATGATAGAAAAGACGTTCAAGAGAAAACGGTATAAGTTTTACTGCAATTAGTATGCAGCAGAGCTTTCAAAAAGTGCCCAAATAATACACACCATACACGTTAATTCGAACGCGTTATGTACGCAAAGAAGCAATCCTCGGGCTATATAAAGCACTTCGCGATCTCTATCCATGTTCTATACCATGCCAATGTAACTATCATATATTAGCGTTGAACGGTCCCTCATAAGTAGATATCTCCTACACGATATAAAAGAAAGACGTACAAGAGAAAACGGACTAAGTTTTACTGCAATTAGCATGCACCAGAGCTGCCAAATAATGCCCAGATGATATACACGAAAATTCGAATGCGTTTTGGAAACAAAGCAGCAATCCGCGGGCCATTGAAGACACTTCGCGATGCGCATCCATGTTCTATACCATGTCAATGTTACTATCATATCTTAGGATT
>CAXKVY010018588.1:0-12010 GCA_964058915.1 Tetropium fuscum
ATATATATATATATATATATATATATATATATATATATATATATATATATATATATATAATATATATATATATATATATATATATATATATATATATATATATATATATATATATATATATATATATATATATATAATATATATATATATATATATATATATATATATATATATATATTATATATATATATATATATATATATATATATATATATATATATATATATATATATATATATATATATATATATATATATATATATATATATATATATATATATATATATATATATATATATATATATATATATATATATATATATATATATATATATATATATATATATATATATATATATATATATATATATATATATATATATATATATATATATATATATATATATATATATATATATATATATATATATATATATATATATATATATATATATATATTATATATATATATATATATATAATATATATATATATATATATATATATATATATATATATATATATATATATATATATATATATATATATATATATATATATATATATATATATATATATATATATATATATATATATATATATATATATATATATATATATATATATATATATATATATATATATATATATATATATATATATATATATATATATATATATATATATATATATATATATATATATATATATAATATATATATATATATATATATATATATATATATATATATATATATATATATATATATATATATATATATATATATATATATATATATATATATATATATATATATATATATATATATATATATATATATATATATATATATATATATATATTTTGTCACAAAATAAAATACTCTTTTGAAAAAGGCCCAAGAAAGGGACCGAAACGTCAAGTAACCTAATCACTCGTTTTATTGCTACTATCCCAAGATAAACCCTCCAAAAAAAAAAAAAAAAAAAAATATATATATATATATATATATATATATATATATATATATATATATATATATATATATAATTTTTATTTTCTAAATAATTCTCTACACTCTAAAAATCCGCCTGCAAAAGGTTTTTCAAATAAAATATATTGAATTTATAAATTTGATATGTCAAAAGTGACTACCTGTTAAATTTATTTCCATTTCATAATTTCATAAATATACGGTTCTTGCTTGTATTCCGTCACGATGTTATTATATAATACCTCATCTACGTAATATCAAAATTAATTTCAATCAAATAACTATAATTGTTTTCCATGAGTTTTTAAATGAGCCCCAAGCAAATAATACTGAATCCGTCTTTACAAGTTTCTGTACGTTCATCATTCTTTCCGGCAGGGACCGCCACAACGCAGGGCCTGAAAATGCGCTTGCAATAATATACGGCTTGACATATTACAACAACAATTTTTGACTGATTTTAAATTTCTTTTTTTGTCTTAAAGAAAAGAGAAGTGAAATTTTCCCTATTTCAATGAATTTTGAAATTACTTATTATTTACTGAGTTATACTGATACAAAATATGGTGATTTTCAGTAGATTAAAGCTGTGTTCGCGATATATTTTTTTCAAAATCAAAGAAATAGGGAAAATTCATAGGGTATGATATATATTCTGTCCGAATCTCAAATCAAAATGTTAATAAATAACGCCATAAAATGTCAAACCGTTTACCCCTGCAGAGGGCAACAATATTCTTGGTATGCATGGCTCTTAACCAATAACTTTTAAAATGTGGGTCACTGTCACTCTCGGGGTTACTAGGTACAGCGGAACATTTTGCATTCGTATATAAGCTGTGTTTATGATGCAGACAATAATGGAAAGTTGTTTATGAAAAGTTAAAGGTTACTCCTAGACAGCGATTGTGTTACTGTGGTACATGGTAGACTACTGATGATATGAACTTGCCTAGTACTTATAAATACCGTGCTGTTAAAATAAATATATCGTTAGCGATGTGATTCACCGCGATTATCATGCGACAGAATCAACAATTTAATTGTTTTTTAGTGGTATTCCCATTGTCGTAGACTTAATACAATCTATGCTATTACTAACTGCAATATAACTACTACTTATGTTAGCAATTGTTCAATAATTATTGCTAGGTTATACTATCGAACCACGCGAAATATAAAAACATAAGATTACAAGTTGCAATCACTCAGGGTCGGTCAATTTGCCCCCCACCAACCGGAACCGGGTAACCAATGGGGTAACCACTGGAAAGGAAAAACGTATGGGGGTGCAAAATTGATGGTTGTCCCCCCTTTTGCGCGAATGTAAATAATTTTACAGCTGTTATAAACATTTCATTTTACACGATTTTGCACACACATTTCCAAATTTTGCACAGCCTCAGATTAACCCCCACAGCCTCTTGAAAAATTACATTCAGTCTCTCCCACGCCCTAGGTAAAAACAATTTTCTAGCCATTATAATCGTTAAATTCTGCACAATTTTACGCACCCATTTTGCAAATTTTGCACTGCCTCTTGAAAAATTACCTTCAGCCCCCCACGCTCAAGATAACAACCATTAAATAGTCAAACTGGACGTCTAAGATACCGTCTGTCGGCAACTCGTAATGCCCTGTCGTGTAGCGTGTTTTCCTTTTTTAATTACGGCGTTCAATACAAATTGTACTAGATTTTTGAAATGGGTACTCTGTTTTTAGTAAGTACTACAGTACTTAACTAAAAAAAGGTGATTGATTGTACCTATCTATTAAATCTAGTATAATAATTGTACCCTGGCCATCCTCTTCTCGAATCACAAAATTACAATTATTTGGTGCCATTATATATGCTGTTCTAATTTTGCACAATTTTGGACCCAAGATTACTAAAGCACCGCAATTGTAATCCATTTTGTGTCCAAGAGGTTAGTGCCAAATTCAAATGTAAATTAAAATTCCTAGTAATCTACGAACTTTAGTTGCAATGCAGAATTCCATGTAAAATTTGACATAAAAGACAGCGACAGTTGATGTGTATTGCAACTAAGGTCCGTAGGTTACTAGAGATTTTAATTTACGTTTAATTGTAGTTTTCTGATTCGAGGAGAGGATTAAAACACCGGTATTAAAATAAAGAAAAATCACGTATACCACAGGGCATTGCCGGTTGCCGACAGACGGTATCTTAGACACCGAATTTGACTATTTAATGGTTATCTTGAGCGTGAGGGGGGGAGCCAATATGAGGCTGTGCAAAATTTGGGAATGGGTGTGCAAAATTATAAACGATTATAATGGCTAGAAAATGGTTTTTACCTAGGGCGTGAGAGGGGCTGAAGGTAATTTTTCAAGTGGCTGTGGGGGCTAATCTGAGGCTGTGCATTATTTGGAAATGCAAAATTGTGCAAAATGAAACGTTTATAACAGTTGTAATACTATTTACTTTCGTAGAAAAGGGGAAGGGGGGCACCGTCATTTTTGCATCCCCCATACGTATTCCAGTTCCTAGAGCAAGAAGTGCAAAATCGGGATAGGGTGTGCAAAATTGTAACGTATATTTCGGTTTGGTTACTGCAGTTGGGGAAGGGGGCAACTTGACCGACCCAATCACTCACAGTATAGTAACAAATACTTTATCCCAGGAAACAGGACAGTTACGTCATAAGTTATGACTCATAACTGTTCAAATTCAATAGGTACCAACAATAACTTAGGAAAGTTAACCGAAAAGTATACTTCACTCAAACAAACTTCAGTTCATAATAAAATAAATACTGTCTTGTTTGCTCAGGTAAACTATTCCGATTTCAAGAGAAATGACCTCTAGCGGCTGAATGCTAAGATAAATCTTAGACAATTTTAACACTACCAAAAAGTGAGGTTTGGAAACTACCATAGAAAATATAATACTGCCTTATAATTTCTATGGAAACGTTGTACGATGAAGATTGCTTTGCGGATAATCCGTCATGACACTGAGATCTTCAATTGAATATCCAATACCTACATAAAACACGAAAACGGTACACTGACGAAAAAATGGATGAGGATGAGAAAACTGGCTAGCTGCGTTGCCACGTTTCTCTGAAGACGGCTATCTGTAGAGATGGCTGTGTTTAAAAGTTTAAAGCAAGTAGGTTATGGCTCGGTTTCATAGAGTTAACAATGGTTATAGCTATTTATTTATTTTATTTATTTATATTTTATATTAATACGTTATAGGTAGATAACATTTAAAGAACCAGTGTAGATCATTTAAAGAGCCAGTGTAGGTCATTTAAAGAGCCAGTGCAGATCATTTAAAGAGCCATATCCTGGTTTAATGTAATAATATTAACAAGACAAGTTCCGAGACCCTCTCGTCTTGTCTTGACACATATTTTTCTCGATATTTCGAGACGTCTTATATTATTTCGTCTCGTCTCGCGCCCACGCTAAATTCATGCACTCACAACTTTTTTTTAGGAAAAGAAAACAGCTTTCCAGTAACACCGAAACATCAGTGCACCCGACGCGTGTTTAGCTAACAAAGTTAGCATCAACGGGATATTATAAAACACTGGAAATCACAGATTATTGAAAGTGGTGCGTTTGTTGATGTTTATATAATTAGGTATTGTTTTGCGTTATCGCCGATCGATACGCCTACGAACCCAAATATGTTACAGTACGTTATTGATTTTGTTAATGAAGTCAACCGAAATAACTACTGAAAACTAGGTTGGGCAACAGCAAAATTTTTGAATTTTTGTTATTAACCATTTTGAGAGCTGGTAATTGGTTAGCTGATCGCTATACACCGACTATCAGGCTTATGGATCATGGTTTTTAAATCTTGTGAAATACATATTATCGGGGTTTGAAAAATTACTCGAAAAGACACGTGGTGTAGAATCACCTTAAGCAGAAAAAGGTCACGCCAACAAACTTGCATCCAGCGTCCATTGGGCGACCGAGAAAATAAATATCCCTGTAAAAAAATATAAAAGACATGACATTTTGACACTAATAAAAATATATTATAATTGATGCGTCACTGGTGAGAATCGTATTTATACAACACTTTATCACTTCTTTTGGCCACAATAGTAATTAGAAAGTGCTAATATGGTAAACCATCATCAGACGGATCTCTGCAAGGCATCGTCAGAAAAAGTATGAAATATTTATCACGACGACGAAAATGTAATAACCCTAATAGATAATCTTGTAGGCGAATAATCATAATAGGTATCGCAGGTCATAAATAATTGTATATAATAAAATATTAAGCCATGTCTTACAGTTTGAATTACGTCGATTAAACTGGGATTTCACATTGAAATTCCATTTTTACCGTTGGTTATGAGGAAAGAATGTAATAACGTCTAAAATGTCATGTAAATGACATAAAACATGTTAGTTTAAAATATACACCTATTAAACATCAAAGTATATTATGTGCATTACGTGCATGTAGACAGACATGCAACAAGTTAAGTAGGTATTACAAAATTCCGCATTTGTGAAAGTCTTAATCAGTGATACTTAATTTTTGTATAATACAAGGTACACTTTTTGTGCCTTAAAAAATGTAGAGCAACTACCTAGTTTTTCATAACTTATCAGGCACAGTCACGTATTCGCTGTGTGCAAGATCCGTTAAGTGACATCTGGTGTCAAAGTGGAGCACGGTCTAGCTGATACCAACAGCTTCTTATAGTGCTTTCGTCTGATATGCAAACTAATGGAATGCGGTGCTCAGTGACGCGCGCAATTATACTAATATAGGAAATAAAACAAAAAACAATAATGTTAACTCAATTCAATTTATAATATACCAAAAACAAATTGCAAATGGATGAGAACTGCAAGTGAATATGTTTTTATTTTTTCCGAGCGAACGTTTCATCTGTTGGTATCGCCTGAAAGACATATAGGGTGGTGGCGCACGCATATAGGTATAATTTCGCGCGTTGTATTAACGGATATTTTTTGTCTCAGTGGCAGTTGTAGGTGTTCGATGAGTTATTGTGTCCTTGACCGTATTAGGTAGGTGTTTAGAACGCGACATCGAACGTGTACGTGAAGTGTAAACGGCGTGCTCGAGTGTTTTTATATTAATTGTGTCTCGTGTTTGTAAAATCATTGGTTATAGTTAATATTTTATAGTTAATATGTTATTATAGTATTCTAGTATTTATAGAATATAGTGCATAGTGTTTATAGGTTATAGTGGTTTTATACAGAGTAGTGCAAAGGAAGAACTAGGCACTAAAAGAACTAAAAATGAACTAAAAGAAGAACTAAAAAAGCAAGCAAAGCCCCGAAAAAATCTCACTTTAGAACTAATTCTCATTCAGAAATAATTTTATGGCTTAAAGTTTTGCATATATATGGATATTACATAATAAGACATCTTTTGAAGTCACTTCACCTTGGTTGCGCATGATAATACGGCACTGAACAGTAAAGCCAGTAAATCGCCAGCTTGTTCATGCAGGTGTCTTCTAAGTGAGCGAGACAGGAAATGGGATTTATATGAGTTGAATAGGGATCGCGACAGATATGGTATGGTGTGTCTTAAAATTCTTCTTAAAATGTGACTAGTTATTGGTGGTAAATGAGGATAGCTTTTATTAAATACCCTGCAAGTCCTATTAATTGTCGTGTGACACTCTCCACGAATAAATAATAAATTTAGAATGTCAGTATTTGAATAAATGTTTACGTTTTTCATTATTTAACAATAAATAATACTCAAATAAATATTCACTATATGTGTTGAATTAACAATAATAAACTGGTGACAGATTTATAGACAATAGACTGGTGCTTGTTTTGAAGTTCCACTGAAAATTCCACAGCCATCCTCGCAAAAAATTATGTGACATCCGTTGACTGCACGAAAAACAGTAAATACCTTAAAAACCAAAAGAGATAGGTATAAGAAACCATTATACCATTCGAAAGAGAACACAATTTTTCAACAGGTTGCGCAAAAATATACAGGGTGTTCTATTTTAAAAATAAGTTAAGATAGTTTAAAGCTGACAAATAAATAAATAAAATTCGGCACTAAGTTTCTACCACCCTGTATGAAATTAGGTCATTTTGAAATTATGACAGGGAAGCTTAGACTCTTAGTTATGTCCCCTATAAATTTTATCGCTCTAACTTTATTATTGTAAAATACACATATTTTGCATTAAGCAGTGCTTTCTAAAATCTTTTGTAAAAAAATAAATAATATATATCAAAAACGCTAAACTTTGAGAATACGAAACCTTTATGAAAGTTCACCTAAAAATTGACGTCAGATCCAAAATTGCAATAATATACAGAGTGTTCCATTTAAAATAACGAAGATGACGTCAACTTCCGGTATAACCGGAAGCATTAAGTAGACGCCATTATTTTAATTGAGAAGGGCAAGCCCGAGAAATCTATTGCCCAAATTTTCAAAATTAACATCGAAGTAGTCTGAAATATGTCTAATATCTCGTCACCGTGGTACACCCTGTATCTCTATATAGGCACTAACTATAATAATATCACATCCATCGTCACAGAACACTGATGAATAAGTCACGGTGAGCCGCTCCTGCTGATTCTCTCTTCTACGAGGGTCTATAGTGGCATGCACAAGAACTCTTCATTTACAATTGTTCACATCGCCAATGAGCCAGGCTCTCGATAACTTCTTCAGTAGAGCCGTGACGACGGATGTGACCTAGTTCTCTCACAAAATATCTTTCTTTCCCAGCATTTGTTACCAGAATATTTTGTTAATATAAAATTATGCTAATCATTTTATATATTTCGAAAAAGTAGTTATTGCTGTCACTGTAGCGAAGAGGTTTATACTGTTGCATTTGCGAATTTAATAAAGTCAATGAGCTATAAATTGATAAACATTGAGAATATTTAAGCCAAGGATAAAATGATTATTTTAATAACGCTCAGGCGCCCACATATACGCATATACCAAATAGTTTAAAATTTAACTTGGGTCGTAACAAAACAAGTTCCTATTTAAATTTTCAAAAGAAACAACATTTATACGATAAACATATACATTTTAACCCCATACATTAAAGGCGAACATTACATGCCTCAGTTTGTTGAGATTCTTTATTGGAAGTAGCTTTTGTAGTAGTAGGATTTGGTAGCTCTTACAGTTGTTTATATTATTCTAATTTCTTTTCTCAGCGAAAATTAAATGTTTGGAGCTCCTCTTTACATAGTAACTCGGTTTGTAATTGAGGTGTAAAATGTCCTGTACATTAAAATTTGTCATTGTGCAATTTGTGGTCGTCATTGATCTGGTGGTCCGAAAAAATTGTTTTGACGTCTGGCTAATGAATAATATTGGAGATATTCTCAGGTGTTCCATTTGTTCTTAAAACGAGAATTATATTTAATAAAGCGTATGCATTAAGTTCTGCACAAAGATAGACATGACTTGTTATCTCTCTTTATTCAAGATCTGCACGTCCCAAAGAAAAAGAGAACCTGTTTGTATTATTCTATTTTCTTTTCTCATCGAAAATTAAATGTTTAGAGCACTTCTCTACATAGTAATTCGGTTTGTAAATGAGTAAAATGTGTTGTATACTAAAATTTGTCATTGTGCAATTTGTGGTCGTCATTGATCTGGTGGTCCAAAAATATTGTTCTGACGTCTGGCTAATGAATTAGACATGACTTGTTATCTCTCTTTATTCAAGATCTGCACGCCCTAAAGAAAAAGAGAAGCGTCCAAATTTTTAAAATCCTCGAGGGTCGAAAAATGGCCTAGACCGAATCTACCGAAATATTGATTATTAAATTTCTACTCGGTAGCTGCTGCTCTATCGAAATATACACATCTATACTGTATTGAAGGGCTTTAAATTATTTACTAAAAAGAATCTTGCAAATATTTTTTTACAAGCCGCTTGCATTCTTTTACATCAGTTTCATTCAAGTACATTGTTACGATACAACAATTAGGAAACGCCAAACGAGTTGTTTTAAACTGGAAACTCTTAAGGAAATTTTTGTTCAATCGCCATCTAGAATACTCGTCTTGAATTAAGAGTTTCAATACTTCCCCTTAAGAAGGGCCTAATATACATATCGTTACTAAACAAATGATATCTCCAGAAAGCGAAGATTTGATGTATACAGTAAGTAAACCATTATTTCCTGGGGCACAAACTGCAAAACATAAATTAAATAGTTTTGTATGGTTCCGCAAATTATTTCTCAGGCAAATTTTATTTTTCACCCGGATATTCAAACCAGATTTCCGAGCACATTTCATTAAAAATAAACATAAAATAATGTAAAGCGCCCGTTTCTCGGTTCGTATAAATTTCTCATTTTATTACAAGTGCAGTTGTTTTCATCAATCGTTCGGGAACTATTTAACAGAGATTTTTTAACTGTGCATTTTAGAAATAACTTTAACATTTGATCACAGCAAAGCTTTATTAATATAACAAAAACAAAAATAAATTTTGCCAAATAATGTACTGAGATTTTGTAATTGCATTCACCTTCATCCGTAAAATTCATTGCCATGCCAACACGAAAATAGATTTGATCTAACATAAATCTACATCTACTTTATCGGTATCATTCTTTCATTTTTATAGAATTTTATTATCATCCAAATGACAAGAAGATACTACTTGATGTACTTGGAGTACTCATAAAAGTATTCACTATGTTCTGATGACGTTCCGTACTAAGACGTAAATACGGTTTAATAGAGTACGAGGCTCTAATTTTCATAGCTAACTAACGCCAGATTGTAGTAACTGATTACTTTTCGCTAATGACCTGAATTGGTATCTGTGAGTTAAATTGTAAATTTTTAGCTCTACGATACTATGAAAAGGTCACTAGGTGCGCCATCTATCAGTCGTGATTAGTAGGGCTGGGCGATTGTCAAAAGTCATAATCGATTTTCGATTGTGTTAAAACAATCGATATTTTCGAATAATCGATTCCAATCGGTTAACCCATTACAATCGATTAATCGGAATACTCGATTAATCGGGACAATCGATTAATCGGAACAATCGATTAATCGGAATAATCGATTAATCGGAACAATCGATTAATCGGAATAATCGATTAATCGGACCAATCGATTAATCGGAATAATCGATTAATCGGACCAATCGATTAATCGGAATAATCGATTAATCGGACCAATGGATTAATCGGAATAATCGGTTAATTGGAATAATTGATTAATCGGAGTAATCGATTAATCGGAAAAATCGATTGATCGGAACAATCGATTAATCGGAGTAATCGATTAATCGGAATAATCATATAACCAATAACCAGTATAACCACATGACACCTTCACAACTCACAACATGATTCGTTAGATATTTGTCCACATTGTATGGCCAATTACGACTTTTTTCCTGGGGTCAGATTTTTTAAATTCAGTGAATGCCAATAAACAATAAACTGTCAATACTGCGAGCTGCGAGTGCGATTCCGTGCTTTTTAAAACATATCATGCAATATCTTCTAAAATATTTCACATATCAAAATAATCGATTGCTCGATCTGACAATCGAATGCCGAAATAATTGATAGTGATTAATCGATCATTCGATTAATCGATTGCTCAAATAACAGAATATTCGATTAATCGATTATTCAATTAATCGATTATTCGATTAATCGAATAATCGATTATTCAATTAATCGATTATTCGATAATCGAATATATATAATCGATTATTCGATTGATCGATTATTTTTTAAGAACTTATCAAACAATCGATTAATCGATTAAATTTAGATTAATCGATTATTATGCCCAGCCCTAGTGATTAGGACTCAGGTATGGATTATTATAGGTTTATTTGCGGCATTATCGATTTACCATAGACTGGTAATGACACTAATGACAGTTCTTGATGGGTATTAGTTGCGACCCAGTTGTGGTACTTTTGTTCATTGATCTTTCTTTTCTATAGTTCTGTGACTCATAACCCACGCGAGGAGCGAAACAAATGATTTTTTACTATATAGATTACTAATTACTTACTACACTACAATTACTATATTATTATGTTTTCTACTATATAGAGTATATATACGAAACTTGGAAAAGTAGTTTTTGAGGTGTTTTCGTAGATTTGCGGGTAAACTTATAGGCCACATCACATTATTTTTATCATATAGACATGGATCCAAGCGCATTTTCCAGCGTTAGGGTAGCCAGCAGGGTTGAGATGATTTAAATCAGTTGATTAAAATCATGATTTTAATCAATCTGATTTTTTTAAATAAAATTATTAATTTAAAAAAAATTAGACACTTAAAATGTATTTTGTCATAAAAATAACCTAGACGCATTTTTATGGTCATATTGTCATATTTATTATAATAATTGATAAGGAATTTAGTTTATCTGCTTTTTATAAAAAGTCGAGTTTTGCTTCGTATCTGTAGTATTATTCATGCCTGAAAATATTTATATGATTGACGAAACAAGATACTAACAGTTAGAATTTAGTCCAGTCAATAAGAGAGGTGTAGAGTGCGTGAGCAGGGACCTAAGCGAATACATCCGAAAGGTGTTCAGGGTGCTTAGGGAGGGAACATTTTAAAAGCCCTGACGCCTAGGAGGTGAGCAGATGGAGGGTGGGGGGCACTAAAAGGATCCACTTTTCGTTATATGGGGTTATACAGGGTTTTTCGGTTATATGTTGAAAATGGTGAGGAGTATATATATATATATATATATATATATATATATATATATATATATATATATATATATATATATATATATATATATATATATATATATATATATATATATATATATATATATATATATATATATATATATATATATATATATATATATATATATATATATATATATATATATATATATATATATATATATATATATATATATATATATATATATATATATATATATATATATATATATATATATATATATATATATATATATATATATATATATATATATATATATATAT